>JANAVB010003599.1:1252392-1414892 GCA_029216955.1 Iris pallida | reverse complement strand
CGAGCAGATTCTGGTAGGAGCCATGACAGCGGAGGACGATCTTGGACTGAAGGAGAAGAGGATGCGAGACACTCAGGGAGCTAGTGGCAGTGCGGGCCCGGCCAAGAGGCCCCACCTGCAGATTCAGCAGCAGTATCCGCATCAGATGCCCCGCTTGCAGATTCAGCCACAGTATCCACAGCAGATGCTACCCCTACAGTTTCAGCAGCAGTATCCGCAGCTGATGCTACCCCTACAGTTTCAGCAGCAGTATCCACAGCAGATGCTATCTCTACAGTTTCAGCAGCAGATGCTACTTCTACAGTTTCAGCAGCAGTACCAGCAGCCGAGGGTCTACCTTCAGCAGCGGCAGTTTCAGGACCGCGTACCCTTTCAGCAGGCGCAGCAGCCGCAGAGGCAGCAGCAGACCCCGGGACAGCAGTTTGTTATCATTTGCCCTTTTTGCAAGAGACCAGGGCACGATTGGGGCGAATGCCGGAAGAGGCTGGGCAGATGTTTGCTTTGCGGAGGATCCGATCATCGTCTGAGAGAGTGTCCCGAGTCATCGGGACAGACTGTTCAGGGAGCAGGAGCTAGGGCTCCGGTAGGCCAGCAGAGGGGATTACCCTTACCGACTCAGCAACAGAGGTACATGCAGCATCAGCAGCAGGCCAGGAGGGGCCAGCAAGGGCGAGCTTTCGCCAGGACAGTCGAGGATGCTCAGGCCGTTGGAGATCTAGTTGCAGGTTCCGTTCTTTTTGACTCAATTCTGCAATTGCCTCTTATAACTGTCTTGAAATTTTGATCCCCTCTGTTTCATATTGATTTATCAATTTTGTCTTGTTGTTCTTTTGTTATGTTTGATTTATTCTGAGATTAATCATATGGGCTAGGTCACCCAGTTATGGAATCTAGAATCTTCGATAGTCGTGTTAGCTGGCACAGTGAGGACATATAGTCAGATTTAGGACGTATTTCTCGGGTGTGGGAATTTAAGGTTTTCGCTGCCAAGCATGCGGCAATGCAAAAATTTTAAATACCATGATTCTAGAGGTATGTGCCTTAGTCGAAGACTCTGTGATTATCGTTGCCTTGCTCACTAGCATGACGAAGATTCTGAGTATCATGATTTTGGACAGACGCATATGATTATCTGACGGTATATTTGAGACTTTGATTGTGGGGTGTTTGACCTAGAAGGACTGCTACCATCTTAATTTCGAGGACGAAATTTTTATACGGTGGGTAGGATTGTAACACCCAGTTTTCCAGAAGAGGGTAATTTTGAAATTTTGTAATTATAATAATTATTTAATAATATTTATTCATATTATGAATTTTAGTGATTTTTAATTATTTTTAAAAACTATTTAAATTCATGACTTGTGATTTTTGGTGTTTTGCTAGTGAACAGTAGAGACTGCCTACCCTAGAGCCTAGCCATGTGATTAGGGTATTTTTGACATTTTTAGGGTTATTTGGATTTATTATAATTTATTTGAATTTATGGGAATTTTTAGAATTTATTTTGGGATTGTTTGAATGAGGGTTGACTAGGTTGACTATGACTAACAATGACCTTGGTAGGCTAACCTAGAAGCTAACCCTAGTTGTGTTTGGACTTGGTTAGGTCATGTAACCCGGGTTAGACTAGAGTTGACCAATGGTTTGGCTATTTGACTTAAGTTAGATTTAAGTCATAAGCCATGACTTGTGATTAAACCTTAAATCAATAGCTAGCCTTAAAGCCCATAGGCCCACACCATGTACCCAAACCCTCACCCAAATCAGCCCATGGCAGCCAACCTAGGGTTCCACACCCTATTTAATGGCTCTTCCATTTGTTCTTGCCTCTTTTATTATTTTTTCTCTCAAGCTTTGAAGAAAGAGGTATAACCATCTTCCTCAATCCATAACTTTCCCATTTTAACTCCTTTTTGGCTCAAACCACTTGCATTAGATTCTAATTGTCTTCCTCTTGCTGTTCATGGAGAGTATTCTCGGGCTTGGGACAATTTGGAGAGTTTGTCTAACAATGAGAAAACCCCCCTTTTGGAGCTTTTTATTGAAAATTGAACATATAGGTAACTTCCTATTCCTTCCATAGATTTTCGATTTCTTTGCATAAATAGGAAGCCCTAAGGGTCCCCTAGCCGTAGGTATTGGTTTGGTGTCGAGTGGTATCCATTTCGTGTCCGTATCGGACACGTGTCAATGTATACGTGCATGTGTTTGTTGAAATGCCACAATGAATGATTTTATGTTATTTTCGAAATCTTTCAGATTGTGACTGAGTTGTACCTCTGTGTTGGCCTCCTTATGGAGAGTATTCATATTATGTTAGTTATAGTTCATGACCTAGAATAACGTTCTACCGACGGCACTGCGGCGTAGGCTGGGCGTTATTACGCTCTCGTACCCTCACAGTGGGTGCGGGTCGTGACACACACACACACACACACACACACATACACACACACACACACACACACACACACACACACACACACACATATATATATATATATATATATATATATATATATATATATATATATATATATATATATATATATATATATATATAATTCAACAAAGAACAAACGAGCTTCTAAACGAGTTCCTAACGAGCCAGCTCGCGAGCTCAAATGAGTCGAGTACTTCTAAGCTTGAGCTTGGATCGTTTATTAAACGAGCTCAGAAATGAAGCTTGAGCTCAGCTTGTTTACTAAACGAACCGAGCTCAAACGAGCTTTTATCGAGCCGAGTTTCGAGCAGCTCGCGAACGGCTTGGCTCATTTGCAGCCCTACCCTTAAATCAGCCATTAAGCAGTCCAAAACCAGTCCTAATTAGCCCATGTATCAGCCATCATTTAGCCATGTTGACCCATACATGTACAGCCCTATAAACCAGCAGCTAACCAGTCCTAAACCAGTCCCAAATCTAGCCCATGGACAACCCTATATGTATATGTGAGAGTGAGCTTAGTGTATGTGTGTAAGCTATTGTGTATGTGTGTGTGAGTTATATATGTGAGTTTCTATAGGAGAGTCTATATGTGAGCCTTTATACCATTTGTGGTGAGCCTATAGATGAGCCTAGGAGTGAGCCTATGTGTGGTATTATGGGAGCCATATGTGAGTGGGTGAGTGAGTATTGTGGGTATGTTATGGTTAGCTAGTATTTTAGAAGTTTAGGATAAGGTATTGTAGGCTATAGTAAGGTAATGGTTAGATGATCAATATGTGACCTAAGATGGACTAGATGACCTAGACACTAGGATTTTATGGTAGGTAATATTAGTATAGGATAGTATCTAGCTATCCTAGGAAACCTAGGTTAGTATTCCAAGGTTAGAGTGGTATCCCAAGATACCATAGGGTATCTCATGATACCTTAATGTATGTTGAGGGTGACCAACATGTGAAATAAGATGGACTAGATGGGCTAGATACCTAGATTTTAGGGTTGGTAATGACTAGATAGGTTAGTGTCTAGCTACCCTAAGAAGCCTAGGTTAGTCTACCAAGGTATAAATGGGTTACCTTGGTATTGGGGCAAGGTATTGGGAATACCTTGTAAAGGATAAAGGTAAGGTATTGGGGTAAGTCTAAGTTTGGGATTTTGATTGTTAAGATGGGGTTAGATATAGGTTGTCTTGGTAGGTAATGTTTAGATAAGGATAGTTTAGTCTAGTTTTGATCCCCGTTGACCAAGAGTTGACTTTTTGACCAAAGTCAACTACGAGTCAACACATTACCTAGAATTGACCCAGAACCAAACCAGAGTTGACTAGTTGACTGAAAGTTAATTGTTAGTCAACATTTGACTAGTTTGACCTAGGGTTGACCCAGGGTTGACACAAGGTTGACTCAGTGTTGACCAGATTTGACCAGAGTTGACTTTTTGACCAAAAGTTAACTATAAGTCAACACTTGATCCAGATTGACCAAGTTTAACTTGAATTGACTTCCTGTGACCTTGTTTGACCTTGGTTGTCCTAGTGTGACTCAGTATGACCTAGTATGACCTAGTTTAGCTTAGTGTAACTTGGTTTGACCTAGTTTTGACTTAGACTTGCATATCATGACGTGTAGCACAAGGAGTAAAATATACTAGTTTTAACTTGAATTGTCATGACTTAGACCTAGTTTTAACTTGAATTGACTTCCTGTGACCTTGTTTGACCTTGGTCCGTCGCAAAACATCGCCCGTCAGCGACGTAAAATATACTACATCGCTGAACGTCGCTACGCAGCGACGTTCAGCGACGTGTAGCACAAGGAGTCGCTATAGGCAATTATCATCGACAGTTTTTTCTGCCGTCGCTAATATACGTCGCTATTCTAGCATATTTTAGTAGTGTTACATAGTGGACCGCGAGGAGCGGGGCACTACATAATAACCCACTGAGAAAAAGTTGTCCTCAAAACTTAAGATACAAACTCACCTCCACTTTCTGGATCAAGTAAGGTGGAGAGATTGTAGACGCGCGCATTCGTCGCGTTGGCATTCCGCAATTGCTGATTGTGCAGATTATCTCGGAGCGGCGGTGGGCCTGGCAACTGCCCACGCTCTTCATTATCATATCTATTTCGATTTCTCTTCAGACAATTTCTGATGGCGTGACCTTGTTGGCCACAACGAAAACAAGCGTGATTAGCGGCACGACAGTCCTCCTTGGTGTGTCCATGCTTTCCACAGTGACTGCATACCAAACCTTTCGCATAGCGATATTCTTCATTCGCATGTCCTCGTCGACCGCAGTGGGTACAGATTGTTTCATTTCGTGGTTCTCCATCGGTCTTTTTCTCTCCGTCATGATATCTCTTGGCGGGCTGATTTCGACTGTTCTGCGCTTTATTGGACGCCTTCTTCAGGCAGAACTGTTCCACCTGTAGCGTCACCGCATCAAAGGCCTGAGAATATGACCCACATTCTCGATTCAGCACACTTAACTGGATGTCATCATTCAGACGTCCAACGAATCGATTTATGCGAGTCTGCTCTGTGGGTAGCATCACAGCAACAAAATTTGCCAGCTTAGCAAATTCAAACTCATAGTCCTCTATGGACATATTTTCCTGTTTCAGTGCGATGAAGTCATCCTCCATCTTCTTGCTCATGGCTGGAGGCAGATATTGATCCAGAAATGCCTTCTTGAACAAGACCCGTGAGATCTTCCCATTCCTAGCCGTTGCGAGCAGCGCCGGCTTCTTCGCCTTCCACCACTCCTTCGCCCGCAGCCGTAGAAGCATAACGACACAAACTACCTTTTTGCTACTTGGAACTCCTATGAACGCGAATAGACTCTCCATTTTGTCAATCCAGTCTATCACCTTATCGGATGATGTCCTGCCTTCAAATTCCGGAGGTTTTGCGTCTAAGAAGTCCTTTGGCCTAAAGGAAGTGTGCCTTAGCGTTGGCTGGGGCTCGTCACCCTCCACGGGCTGAATCTCGGGCGTTTCCGTTGGTTTGGTCGCTGCGGGGGTATCTCGATTTGCCGCAAGCGCAGAGACAAGCTGAGTCAAGGAGTCCAACTGTTTCTGTTGGGCCTCATTTCGAGCATGTTGTATCTGATTACGTTCCTCATTGTCCTGCCTCTGCAGTTCTAACAATGTCATGATCCGTTCTATCGGATCGGTCGAGGCAGCGGGTCGAGTAGGGGCCATTTCTCTACAAAAGAGTATAACTTCTGTCAGTCTCATAAAATATTATGGACTTATTGTATGGGGCATTGGTTTTCATAACTCAAAATCGGGACACTTTTGAAAGCCATCAAAGTACTTTATATACTTTTTTGAAGACGATATTTGCAAGAGGCCAAGGACGTAAAACCATGCTCTGATACCACTTTGTCACGCCTCGATCCCGCTAGGGTCGTCCGTCTTGCTTGGATCCTTGCGGGATCGATCGTCCTCGCTAAGGCGTGATGCCGTGCAAGCCTAAGTTGCGCTTGCACAAGGCCATGTACCTGCACAAAAACAACTAGTCAAGCAAAACACACGCACGCACCCATTAGTCAAGCAAAACACACGCACGCACCTATTCATTGCAGAAAACCAAATATTGAACACAAAGATTTGAAATTGTCACGACCCGTACCCACCGAGAGGGTACGAGTACGTAACAGCACCCAGCCTACGCCGCAGTGTCGGCGGTAGAACGCTGTTCTAGGTCATGAACTATAACTAACTAACATGCAATACTCTCCAAAAGGAATCCAACACAGAGGTACAACTCAATCACAAACTAAGGTAGAAAGTAGCACGATGGAAATAGATAAAAAACTCCTCAACTGAGGCACAACAGAAAGAATACAATCTCAACATCTACCAGTCTCAATATCTCTAAAATACACAACTCTGGAAATAAGACAACAACTAAACATGAAAAGAAGAACAGACTAAGCTAACTACACTATGCAAGGGTGCCATCCTCAGCAGCTGCCTGAACATCCCCAGGGGTCCAGGTCGCGAGTGTCATCTAGGCAAGCTCCAAAGTAAGGGGTGCAGGGTTCCTCATCATCCTCTGTAAAATTTTCAACAGGTCCAGGACGGGAGCGAGCACAATACATCTCACGCAGATCATAACAGGTTAGAAAATATAAACATGCAAGAGAGTACGATACATGAAACTGAAAAGAAGATACATGATGTAAACAGGAAGAGAACTGTAATAGAAATATCTACTATAAGTAGAGAGCTACCAGTGACTAGTGATTTAGAGTACAAAGTCGATATGTGAACGGCTTGATTTGCACATGGCTATACTAAAGAGGTGTACATGGCTATTCTACTTTGGAATTGTTCACATGACTATTTATACTCCCCCAAGCCCCAATCAATACACAAGGATCCAGACAGGTTATGTTACGTACATAGTTTTCACATGGAGCCCATAGATGGGTGTACATGAAGTATTCATGAAGGCTCAGAGAACTGAGTGCACATGAATTCCACACGAAGCCCACAAAGGGTGCACATGAAGTATAGGTTATACATGAGATTCATGGGAAACACGACCGATCATGATAGCACATGAGAGTACACAAGCAAGCACGAACGAGCATGAAGCACATGATAAACATGGATAACATGAGAGCGAGGAATACACGATGTACATGAAACACATGGCACAATGTATCCGATGCTCCCGAGGGGGATAACATCTCAAGCAAGGATCCATATAGTACCAATCCGTGATAATGTCGTGACAGCATCAAATAAGGTAAACTAGAGCAGGAATATAATTCTAAGCAAGTTATGAAATGATCAGAGAATGTACTCGCCTGGTATCTGAATAGCTGTAAAAATGTGCTGTCCGAGATGAGGCACCTGACTCCTAGTTAGAGCAACACAAGTCACAACAAGTCCAGAATGGTAATATGATGCACTATATGCGTTCTACATGAATCTAGGTCAATCTAGACCAAAGTCAACTCTTGGTCCACTCTGGTCAACTGCACTAGTCAAACTAGGTCAACTATGGTCAAAATAGTCTAAACTCAACTAACTAGGTCTAACAAGTCATTCTAGGCTCTATCAAGCCTCTACTAGACAACACCCATCATTCCAAGGCTATACAAGCCAAAAACAAGCCACACATTATAGGCAACATCACATTTAGCTTTCTATCATGAATTTCATACATATATATACATGAATATAGGCTTACACCTATACAACATATATATATATAGAACATATATAACTATAGGAAAATCTCTATCTACCACATTCACACATTTAGCCATGTATAGTATATATATACAGAGAGATATAGAGAAGAGCATGTAAGGGGTTCATGTGTGTTAGTGAGAGTGTTGTAATACAATGTGAGGCATGTGTATGTCAATTACAAGAGTGTGTGAAATATGGTATGTGAGAGAGAGTGTGATGCCATGTGTGTGTGTGTAAATGTGTGATGCATGGAAACAGTGAGGAAAAAAGCAAAACAGTGGCAAGGTGTGTGCAACTGTGACTAGAGGCATTGGTGTGTGTGTGTAGGCTAGAGTGTTAGGGTGTGGGCAAAGGCAGTGAGAAAGGAATGGCAACAGTGAAGACAGCCCAACCATTCCTTCCCAGGTTAAATATATTAAGAGAACACATGTATAATTCAAATGAAACCCAAAGATTAGTTCAAAATAGTCCTTTAATTGGAATTCCAGATTTCCAATCCAGGACAGTCCCAAATCCATCCAAAATTAACATACTGTTAGAATTCATATAGGAGTACCTATTAGGGCTTAAATAACATGCAATTAACAGTTTATATTGGGTTAATAATGATATTAAACTTCACATAAAAATCTGGAAAGGATGGAAAAACAGTGACTGATACATAGGTAACAGGAAAATAGGGAATTAGCTAACATGAACAGTTCATTCTCATTCCAATTCAGTCTCCAGATTGTGTGTGAATGTGTGTTTCTTGTGTGGCAGGAAACCACAGTGTCAAGGATGTGTCTCTGTGAACAATATGGTTCCCAGATTTGAGATCATGTGACAGTGCCTAATATAACAACAGTGAATCAATCATGGCTAATATCATCCAACATTTGTTTTAAGGAAAGGAATGGAAATCAATACTCATGTTTAGTTATCTAGGAATTGAGAATCTAAATGACAGTTCAACAAAACAATTAACTCAATTTCGAATTCAGTTCAAGGAGGGAAATCAATTTACAGGTTTCAACAAAGAATCACACAGTTAAACACATTAAATCAATCCCAATTCTCGAATGAAAACTTAGCTAACAGGAAAGGAAACATGTGGGGATCAAAAATTCAATTGGAAAACATAACACAAAGGGAATTAATAGTTTTGAACCTCTAGAACAAGGTATCAGAACAGGGTATCATAATTAACAGAGAACCTATGTTCAAATCAAAATTTCTAAACAAAACTTAACTAACATGTCACCTAATGTAACAGGAATTACACAACATACATGTAGGAAGAATTAGTCAATGATAGTAGCAGTTTAGACCAGGGTCAATTAGTGGGAAAGAAAAACTGGAACACTGTATCAGTGTGTATCAGGAATTAAAACAGTCCAACTAAACGAGCCAAAACTCCACATTAACCCAAACAAAATGTGTAGACCCATAACCACAGAGATTAACCATCATGTTAGGACCTAAACATTCATTAAACATCATTTAAAACAGGTAATTAAGCAAAATAAACTCAGAATTTACATTCAGCCAAGGTGTATCAGTGGTATCAGACTTTGGGGGAAATTCCATGATTTCGAATCGAATAAATCAACACAATCACAATCAGTGGGTTGGTAATGAATATACAATGTGTGCATGTGTTATACAGGTCATTCGTGTCCCAGAACTGGACACGAATCGTGTCCAAACCATCATATGACACACAGGGTGAACTCAGTGCACAGCAGTATCGTACACGCGTTCATAGAGGTCGTGGACACGACACACGACACGTGTGACCACGTGGTCATGTCCACGTGTAGCCCACGTGTCAGGCTACACGTTAGACACCCTGTGAGGTGTCCACGTGGTGTCTACTGCGGACACGAGATGGCGAGTTGTGCGTGTCTGTGCGTGCTCAGCCGCCCGCGCGCGCCAGCGCGCGGCCAGTGCGGCCCCGATTTCTCATTGCACAGCCCACGAGAAGCTCCCAAACTTTGGGAGCTTGGTGGCAGACATTGCCCCAAGTTTTCCCCAAAATTTGAGGACACGACGTGTCCTGTGTCCAGAGAAATGGACCCCGAATAGCAGGGTACTGCCTGTGTGTGCTGTGAGCATGTTCGTGTCCTGTTTGGACACGGACACGGCTCGAAAACCAACTCAGTCCAGTTGCAAACTATTGTACACATACAAATCATCAAATTTGTTCAAACACTTTTCAAAAATAACTAATAAAAATCCTTTGTGGCATATCAACAAACACTATAAAAACGACAATGACACGTGTCCAAAATAGACACAAAAGGACACAAAATTCTGGGGATTCCTATTCCTACGGTTAGGCTAGGTATAGGGCTCCCTAATGATGCAAAAATAACAGGGTTCTATGGTGAGGAATTGAAATTACCTATGTGTATCAAAAGCTCCAAAAAGCTCCACAAAGAGGTGCTCCTCTTGATGGCCAAATTCCTCCAATGAGCTCCAAAGCCAAGAACACTTGGTACCAACAGAAATTAGAGGAAATTTAGGACTCAATGCAATTTGTTTGGGTTAAAAAGGAATAAAAATGAATTTTCTAGGGATTTTTGAAGATGGAGACTCACCTCTTCCAAAACTTGCACAGATCCCAATGGAGGCTAGCCCTAAATTCTAGGAGGGGATTAAATAGGGGGAAGGTGTCACGCCCCGATTCCGTCGAATCGATAGTCGTCCCCCGGGCGTGATGCCGTGCGAACCTAAGTTGCGTTCGCACAAGGCATAGTCATAAGGTTATCCGAAACACAACATCAATTTAGAGTACACAGAGAAATTGAATAACACATTTGAAATGGAAATAGACTTTTCATTGATAATATGAACTTTACATAGACTTCTTTTTACAATCATTGCCGCGCGGGCTACAACATGACTTCGACTTACAAAAATGAACGCCGATGAGATAGTCGTTCCATACATTACGCCCCTTTTTATACAAGCAAAAACCAATACATATTTCCACCTGCTATGGCGGGAAGTCGAGTCGTCATTTTTCTTTGGACTGATGTGCGGGTCTTCTTCAAAAGGAAATCCAGAAAACAAGCCTTCACACGAACGAGGCTTCAAAAGAGTTCACGCCGCCTTGAGCTCTAGTTGGCACGCCCTTCGTGGTTCGGGGTACCTGCGTGGAGAGCGAGGATCAGTACATTACACTTTGTACTGGTGCGTGGCTATTTAAATTCCAAGCTCTCATTTGGTTGAAGAGTTTATATGACAATTGAGTATGAATGTTTCTAACCATCCTAATGGATTACAAACAAGTAATGACAAGCATAGTGAACTTTTACGTTGAAACTTACCCCGGCGGACCGCGTCGCGCCTTATAAAACTTACTATGTTCTTCCCTTTCAATTGTTATCATTTTCCATACCAAGTGCATTATTTCGTGTGTTGGTCACTGACTCCCAGAGCCATTGTGGACTCCTCTTTGCTTTTGTTAGACGGGGTCCTTTCAGCGTGGGTAGCTAGCCCCGCTGCAAGTCCTCGCCTAATTCTTTTGTTTCCCAATGCCCGCAACGGTCCCGTGGCCTCGGGCTTGCCGTGCGGGGAAACGTTCACCTTGTCGACAAGTTGTCCATGACCGTGCAAAGACATGATTTTTGTTATTAAGACATAGCCTACATTTTCTTTGAAACTTGTTCATTCATTCGTGTCCGTGCCCTTGCAATTATCTTTTCTCTCGCAACAACACTATCGATTTTGCCTAAGAAGGGGGTCGAGAAGAGAAGGGTCAGCCACTCACCTTGAGTTTACCTTGGCGAGCGAACTTGTTGGTCGCGCTAGACGTCGCCTACGCGATTACCTGAAATCGCACAAGCAACCGATTAGAACACTGCATTATTCAAAGAGTTCGATAGGAAATGCGAGTTCGAAATGCAAGCCATGAAAACCATCGAAAACATCCACGAAACGCATTCAGAAAACAAAGCCAAAACCAACGCAAGCGGCGTGAAAAGCAGAGCAACGGGAGGTCTCTCCCGACTCAGCCGCAGAGTCAATCCTCGAGGCGCAACCCGCTGAATATGGGACTTGGTTCCGAAGAAGACATTCCATAACGAGGAATGGATCTTAATTCAACCGTTCCCGTTCGATCGACTCGGTCGATCCCGACCTATCGGTCCCGGCCGAATCGATAGCGACAGTGTTCCTTTCTCGCGCACCCCATGGACAGAGTACGGGGCACGATGTAGGGACGGGGCACTACACCATAACCAACTAAGAAAAAGTTTCGTCCTCGAAACTTAAGAATAGAACCTACCTCTATGAAAATAATGAAGGGAACTTTTCCCTCATTTCTGACTCGAGTTCCCATGTCGACTCCTCTGCCGCATGGTTCCTCCAGAGTACGCGGACGAGAGGGATCGCCCGATTTCGAAGTAACTTATCCTTGCGTTCCAATATTTGAACGGGCGCTTCAACGTAGGATAAGTCGGACTTTAGCTCCAGCTGGCCAAAATCCACCACGTGGCTAGGGTCGTGCACGTACTTCCGCAGTTGGGAGACGTGGAAGACATTGTGTACACCTTCAAGCGCCGGTGGTAGGGCAATCTTATAGGCTACGGGGGCGACCCGCTCGAGTATTTCGAACGGCCCAACGAATCTCGGACTCAGCTTCCCCTTCACGCCGAACCGAGTAACTCCGCGCATGGGCGACACCTTCAGGAACACATGATCGCCTACACAGAACTCAAGCGGTCTTCGATGGGTGTCGGCATAGCTCTTCTGCCGACTCTGTGCAATC
This sequence comes from Iris pallida, assembly GCA_029216955.1. NCBI lineage: Eukaryota > Viridiplantae > Streptophyta > Magnoliopsida > Asparagales > Iridaceae > Iris > Iris pallida. The sequence continues at coordinate 1,402,474 of JANAVB010003599.1, read as the reverse complement.
TTTAGTCTTTCCCGAATTAGCTTGACCTTCTGCACCGTCTGTTCAACCAGCTCCGGGCCGAGTATCTGCCGTTCCCCGACTTCATCCCAGCAAATGGGTGATCTGCACTTCCGACCGTACAAGGCTTCATACGGCGCCATTTGGATGCTGGACTGGTAGCTATTGTTATATGCAAATTCCGCCAACGGTAAGTGGACGTCCCAGCTTGATTTGAAGTCGATTGCGCAGAGCCGTAGCATGTCTTCGAGAATCTGATTAACGCGCTCCGTTTGGCCGTCGGTCTGTGGATGGTAAGCTGAACTGAACTGCAACTTGGTACCCAGCGCCGACTGAAGGCTACTCCAGAATCGCGACATGAACCGTGAATCCCGATCAGAGACGATGGATACTGGAACTCCGTGCAGCCGTACGATCTCGTCAAGATAAATCTGCGCCAGCCGATCAACGCTCCAAGTAACTTTAATGGCAATGAAGTGCGCCGACTTGGTTAATCGATCGACGATGACCCAGATGGCGTCGCTCCCCCGTGGTGTCTTTGGCAGGCCAACAATAAAGTCCATCGTGACATGATCCCATTTCCACTCTGGAATGGCAAGGTTCTGCATCTCCCCGCCCGGTCGCTGATGCTCAGCTTTCACCTGCTGACAGGCCATGCATTGTGACACGAAGAGCGCCACATCTCTCTTCATCCCGTGCCACCAGAAAGTCGTGCGGAGGTCCTTGTACATCTTGGTACTGCCTGGATGCAAGGTATATTTCGCGTGATGCGCCTCCGACATAATCTCCTTTCGTAGTTCAGAATCATCCGGAACACATAGTCGGCCATTCAATCGCAGCGCGCCGGTCTTGTCTTCCGCAAAGTCGGTCACACTACCTGTTGAAATTCGCTCGCGCATTTTCTTCAGGTACGGATCATCCTTCTGAGCGGCCATGATCTTTTCCAGCAAACTCGGCTCTAACTGCAGCTGCGCCAACCGTATTTCCCTGAATCGAACCCGGAGATCGATGCCCATTTCTTCGAGATCTTGTAGTAGTCTGCGGTCGATGGATAGCGAGGCAAGGTATTTCCGACTCAGAGCGTCCGCCACCACATTTCCCTTGCCCGGAGTGTAGTCGATCGTCAAGTCATAGTCCTTGATTAGTTCGAGCCAGCGCCGCTGTCGTAAGTTCAGTTCCTTCTGGGTGAAGAGATACTTGAGGCTCTTGTGGTCGGTATAGATCGCGCACGCCACGCCATATAGATAGTGACGCCACAATTTTAACGCGAACACAATCGCCGCTAACTCCAAGTCGTGCGTAGGATAGTTCTTCTCGTGCGGCTTCAACTGTCTGGAGGCGAATGATATCACCTTGTTCCGCTGCATGAGCACACATCCCAAGCCCTGGCCTGAAGCATCGCTGAATATCTGAAAACCCTCTGGCCCATCCGGAAGTGCGAGTATGGGTGCCGAAATCAGCCGCTGTTTTAGCTCCTGGAATGAAGCTTCACAGTCATCCGACCACTCATACGCGACTCCCTTTTGAGTGAGGCGAGTCAGTGGCGATGCAATCTTCGCGAAGTCTTTCACGAAGCGTCGGTAGTATCCCGCCAAACCAAGAAAGCTTCTAATCTCGCTAGCAGACGCAGGCCTCTTCCAATCAGCAACGGCTTCCACTTTCTTCGGGTCGACTGCAATGCCTTCGGACGAAATGATGTGACCAAGAAAGGATACGCTGCTGAGCCAAAATTCACACTTACTCCGCTTCGCAAATAGCTGGTTCTCTCGAAGTGTCTGGAGCACGGTCCGCAGATGTTCTGCATGCTGCGCCCTATCTTTCGAGTAGACGAGAATGTCGTCAATAAAGACTACCACAAATTTATCAAGGAAGGGTCGAAACACCCGATTCATTAGGTCCATGAAGGCGGCAGGGGCGTTCGTCAGGCCGAATGGCATCACCAGGAACTCGTAGTGGCCGTACCGAGTGCGAAAGGCTGACTTTTGCACGTCGTCCGACTTGATCTTGAGTTGATGATAGCCCGAGCGAAGATCAATCTTCGAAAATACCGAGGCGCCTTGCAGTTGATCGAATAAGTCGTCTATGCGGGGCAAAGGATACTTGTTCCGGATGGTGGCCTTGTTCAGCTCTCGGTAATCGACGCACAGACGCATGGACCCATCTTTTTTCTTCACGAACAACACGGGCGCTCCCCACGGTGAAACACTAGGCCGAATAAATCCCCTGTCGAGTAATTCTTGTAACTGGGTCTTGAGCTCCTTCAGCTCGGCGGGGGCCATTCTGTACGGGGCCTTTGAAATCGGTCGAGTATCGGGGAATGTATCGATGCTGAACTCGATCTCTCGGTCGGGAGGCATGCCGGGTAGCTCGTCCGGGAACACATCGGGGAATTCTGCCACAACGTCGGTCTGACCTACGTTTGCACCCTCCTGTCGCATGTCTCGGACGGACGCCAAGTAGCCTTCGCACCCAGAATGCAGCATCCTCCGAGCAGAGATTGCCGAGATCAACATGCAGGTCGACGACGCCTCACCACACGAAAAGCAGAATTCAGGCACTCCTGGTATGCGGAAAGTGACCGTCTTCCTGGCACAGTCTATGGTTGCGTTGCACGGCCCGAGCCAATCCATCCCCAGAATGATATCGAAGTCATTCATGTCTAGGACCATCACGTCCAGACCGATCTTTTGACCGCCAATACAGATAATCCCGTCGGTGCAGGCTGAATTAGTGAGTATTGGTGTGCCCGAAGGTGTGCTCACGCTAAGGTCGAGGTCTAATGATACTAACGGAAATTTGTGCTCGGCGACAAAGTCCGCCGCTATAAAACTATGCGAAGCACCTGAATCAAATAGTACGCGAGCAGGCACATTATTAAAACTAAGTATACCTGTCACGACCGTGTCTGAGGCAAGTGCTTCATCTCGAGTCAAGGCGTAGACGCGTCCTTGTGCATTCGGACGCCTGTCTTGATGGTTAGGTGGGGCAGGCAGAGCAGGTCGAGGCGCCTGCACTCGATTCTCCTGTCGGTTCTGTTGGGGAGGGGCGTTGCGAGTCTGACGAAGGCTTGGACAATTTTGAGCCCGGTGACCAATCTGTCTGCAAGTGTAACATTCAAGATTGCGGAAGAAACAATGGTCCTCACGGTGTCCCACTCGCCCACATCTGGTACATCGAGGCATCGTTTTCTGACCCTGGTAGCCGCCGTTGTTTGGACGCTTTGACGCGTCGTTGTTGCCTCCCGTATGGCTAGGACGTTTGTGATTGGAGTGGCGCACAACGTCGTCAGCACTGGGAGGATGCAGGCTCTCAAGACGGAGAGCGTGATTCAGAGCCTCGCCCGTGGTCTTGTACTCCGGGACGCCGACATGCGCACCAATAGATTGTCGCAGTCCCACTTCGAACCGTCGCACGCGGCACTCTTCAGTAGGCAGAAACGCACCAGCGAACTTGGACAATTTGTTGAACTCTGCGGCGTACTGCTGCACGGTCCTGTTTCCCTGCTTCAATGACATGAATTCATTTTCCTTTGCTTGGCGAACGGCAGACGGAAGGTACTCGAGTTCGAAGGCCTTGCGGAACGTGGCCCAAGAGATCGGCGCGGTTGTGTTGTCCGGTCGAATTGCTCGCTTGCGCACGGCCCACCAGTCGTGCGCGTTCAACCGTAGTTGAAGTTGTGCGCAGGCGACTTGCTTTGAGTCTTCGATGCCGAGGAGCTCGAAGTGGTCTTCTAGTTCTTCCAGCCAGTCGATCGCAATGGAGGGACCCTCGGTGCCGCTGAAAGAGGTGCGACACGCCTTCTTGAATTCTGACACTTCGAAGTTGTACTTCTTTGGTGCCGCAGGTTGAAGCTCGGGCTCCGCCGTGTCGACTTCAATGGGTGGAATCGTCGGCACGGTGGTAGCAGGTACGGTGACGGTAGGTGCCGTCGCAGAATTCCCGTTGGCCGCAAACGTCTGGACGATCTGCTGCAGGGTATCCATCTGCTTTTGTTGAAGTTTGATGTGCGCGTCGAAGCGAGCCTCGAACTGGGCCTGTCGTTCCTCTACTCGTTGATGTCGGCTCTCGGACTGGTTCCGCTGCGCCTCCATCATGCGTAGCATCCTTTCGATTGTATCGTTAGAAGGTCCGGCCTGCCGACGATGCGAGCTACTAGAGCCACTGGAAGCGCTCTGTTCTTGCTCGGCCGTGGGTTCCGCCACTTCTGCGATACGAAGGCAACGCATCAGTCTCAAATTATTACGGACTCATTGTATGGAACAACTTATCTCATCGTTGCGTGGTCAATGGTTTAAAACTCTAGACGCGAGGCCAAAGGATGTAAAGCCGTGCTCTGATACCATTATGTCACGCCCCGATTCCGTCGAATCGATAGTCGTCCCCCGGGCGTGATGCCGTGCGAACCTAAGTTGCGTTCGCACAAGGCATAGTCATAAGGTTATCCGAAACACAACATCAATTTAGAGTACACAGAGAAATTGAATAACACATTTGAAATGGAAATAGACTTTTCATTGATAATATGAACTTTACATAGACTTCTTTTTACAATCATTGCCGCGCGGGCTACAACATGACTTCGACTTACAAAAATGAACGCCGATGAGATAGTCGTTCCATACATTACGCCCCTTTTTATACAAGCAAAAACCAATACATATTTCCACCTGCTATGGCGGGAAGTCGAGTCGTCATTTTTCTTTGGACTGATGTGCGGGTCTTCTTCAAAAGGAAATCCAGAAAACAAGCCTTCACACGAACGAGGCTTCAAAAGAGTTCACGCCGCCTTGAGCTCTAGTTGGCACGCCCTTCGTGGTTCGGGGTACCTGCGTGGAGAGCGAGGATCAGTACATTACACTTTGTACTGGTGCGTGGCTATTTAAATTCCAAGCTCTCATTTGGTTGAAGAGTTTATATGACAATTGAGTATGAATGTTTCTAACCATCCTAATGGATTACAAACAAGTAATGACAAGCATAGTGAACTTTTACGTTGAAACTTACCCCGGCGGACCGCGTCGCGCCTTATAAAACTTACTATGTTCTTCCCTTTCAATTGTTATCATTTTCCATACCAAGTGCATTATTTCGTGTGTTGGTCACTGACTCCCAGAGCCATTGTGGACTCCTCTTTGCTTTTGTTAGACGGGGTCCTTTCAGCGTGGGTAGCTAGCCCCGCTGCAAGTCCTCGCCTAATTCTTTTGTTTCCCAATGCCCGCAACGGTCCCGTGGCCTCGGGCTTGCCGTGCGGGGAAACGTTCACCTTGTCGACAAGTTGTCCATGACCGTGCAAAGACATGATTTTTGTTATTAAGACATAGCCTACATTTTCTTTGAAACTTGTTCATTCATTCGTGTCCGTGCCCTTGCAATTATCTTTTCTCTCGCAACAACACTATCGATTTTGCCTAAGAAGGGGGTCGAGAAGAGAAGGGTCAGCCACTCACCTTGAGTTTACCTTGGCGAGCGAACTTGTTGGTCGCGCTAGACGTCGCCTACGCGATTACCTGAAATCGCACAAGCAACCGATTAGAACACTGCATTATTCAAAGAGTTCGATAGGAAATGCGAGTTCGAAATGCAAGCCATGAAAACCATCGAAAACATCCACGAAACGCATTCAGAAAACAAAGCCAAAACCAACGCAAGCGGCGTGAAAAGCAGAGCAACGGGAGGTCTCTCCCGACTCAGCCGCAGAGTCAATCCTCGAGGCGCAACCCGCTGAATATGGGACTTGGTTCCGAAGAAGACATTCCATAACGAGGAATGGATCTTAATTCAACCGTTCCCGTTCGATCGACTCGGTCGATCCCGACCTATCGGTCCCGGCCGAATCGATAGCGACAGTGTTCCTTTCTCGCGCACCCCATGGACAGAGTACGGGGCACGATGTAGGGACGGGGCACTACAGAAGGGATCACTAGTGGCTGCCATGGGCTGATTAGGGTTAGGGTTTGGCTACATGGTGTGGGCCTATGGGCTTTAAGTCTCAAGTCATTAATCATGACTTATGAAGTCATAAGCCATTTTAGCCTAATCAACTCCAAAACTCTCCAAACAAGCTCTAATGACTTAAACCTCACTAAATTAGGTCTAACCAAGTTTACTTAACCTAACCAAGTGGTCTTAACCTAGGTTAGTCACTAGGTTAGTCTCCTAGTCAACACTAGTCAACCCTCATCCAAACAATTCAAAAATAAATTCTAAAAATTCCTATAAATTCAAATAAATTATAATAAAATCAAATAACCCCAAAAATGTCTAAATACCCTAATCACATGGCTAGGCTCTAGGGTAGGCAGTCTCTACTGTTCACTAGCACAACACCAAATCACAAGTCATGATTTAAATAGTTTTAAAAATTATTAAAAATCACCAAAAATTATATTAAAATTTTAAATACCATAATTAAATAAATTAAATACAAAATTTCAAAATAACCCTCATCTGGAAAACTGGGTGTTACAGAAATGGAAATACTTTCTTTTATTCATAACTTGATAGGAATACAAGTACAAAGCTTTGCAACATAGATTTGCCTTATAATTGGCTACATGATTCTCTTTGAAACTCTCTTTTGAAAATAGCCACAATGTCCATACATCATATCCCTTATTACAAGCTGGAATTGAAAGACACCTTCAAAGGAAATGAAACTTGAAAACTTGACTGGAATGAAAATGAAACTTCGAGGCGGTCCACGAGCTCTACTGGGCTAGACGAGCTTCGGTGCCTCACTTGAAATCCTCCTGTCTCCTTTTGCTTTCTGAAAAGGATGCCCACAACGTGGGTCAGCACACATCATGTACTGGCGAACGGCTTTTGGCCGAACTCGCAAATATCTGCACTAAATCAACATGTTGAGCTAACATTTACTAGTGATCTTTCTACTTGTCTAGGTTCTTTTTAACAATTCATAAGAACATGACAGTAGAATATATCATAAGCAACTTACCATCGCCGGCAGTCATCCCTGCACCAAACCATGTTAGCACAATTTGTATAATGAGTAATTCATGATTCATTCTTGCAGATATTGAAATTGTCATTCGGGTCATGCAGGTGGACTATTTTATCTGTGACATCTTTGGTTTAGCTCGTCGCTAAGGACTCAGATATCGGCTACCCTTTTAACATGGATTTCTTTTATCCAGGGTGCTCATAATCTCTCCTAGGCCGAGCGGTTCCAGGTGCCCCCAGATACCACCCGAGAGACAAATAATTCCTTATATACAAGTTGTCCGAGACCAAATGCATGCTCTAGCCATTCTATCAGATGAGACACACTTGGACTTATGCACAGATATACGACACGTTTATTTCGTGCCTTCAGATTCATCTCAACACGTACAAGTTCGTCTGTACGTGTCTACGTTTTCAAGCATACTAGTGACAAGCAGATGATCATTCTTATCGAGCAGATAGAGTAGCAACACATATTCTTGCATTTGATTTAATTCAATTATCTTCTCTTATCTTTTGTGGATGTGGTATCGCTGATCATTGGGACAAGGCAACAGAGTGGACTAGAGATCATTTTTTTTAGGTGTACAGATCAATATTTGTTCGGTTGAAGCAACTCACCGAGATGAATCTTAGTTGAGAGAAGGAGGGACTTCACGCGCCGTTCACGAACAATTCACGCGGCCTACATTTGCACCAACAGTTGATTAGCATACTTCGTCTTTCTCTCAAGATTCGGAATGAATGCGAAATGCGATGAAAGCGAACAACGAAAACCAATCATCGAAAACCAACACAAAAACGCATTCATCAAAACCAAGCAGCGAGAGAAAACATTCAGCAAAACTCTTAGATTCATTTTAATAGAAGCCAATCCATCAATTGGAAAGGTTCATTGCATTCATTCGTGATCAATCGATACCGGCAAAGGTTTCACCAAATACTCAGTTCATGACTGAGTCAACAAGCCGTAGGTATTACACTACTAAAATAACCCCTTTTAGCGACGTCAGAAGACATCGCTAAATAAGGAAAATCCGTCGCTAAAAGCTATTTGCGACGTATTTAGCGACAAAAATTGGATGTCGCGTATAGGCATGTCGCAGATGACAATTTCGTCGCAGAACGTCGCTTTTTGCGACGTCACGTTTAGTGTCGCTAGACGTTGCAAAATGTGCGACAGATAGCGACGTAAGGTTACGTCGCCAAAATAGCGACGTAGAGCGACCACTTTGCGACGCGGTAAACTTTATATATGATGACATGGCATGGCAGCCACGTGGGCACTTTAGCGACGCCTAGCGACAAATTTAGCGACGTCCGCTCTCAGGTTGTCATATCCCACGTCAGCAGTTTAGCGACTTCTAGCGACGTTACGTCACTATTTAGCGACGTATAGCGACGGGTACATGTCGTCGTTGTACGTCGCTATACGTTGCAGATATTATTAAAAAAAATTTAAAAAAATATAATTGGTATTTTTGTTATGCTGTGTGTCTATGTTTACAGTGTGTGTGAAGTGCAGTGTTCGAACCATCGACAGTTTCGCTTACTGTTCTATGTTTTATCTTGGATAGAAAGAGCAACAGAGCAGGGTGCACTTCTCAGAGCTTCTCTTAACGTCCTTCACCTTCTCGGGAACCTTTACGACGTCCGAAGAAAGTGAAGGACGTGAAAATGAAGCTATCAGAAGTACACCCTGAACTGTTGCTCTTTCTATTCAAGATAAAATATACAACAATAATCGGAACTGTCGATGGTTTCGAACACTGCATTTCACATTCACTGTAAACATAGGCACATCATCACAAAAATACGCATTATATTTTTTTAAAATTTTGGCAGCACCTCCTTTGTATATCAGATCATCGCTTATAACCCAGCGTAGGTATATTTGTCATCCCTGTCGCAGATATCACAAAGTAAATATCACAATAAAAATAGGAGGCAGTGCAAAGTAAATATCACAGATACACATCCTCACAAACATCCAATAGAGTCAAATAAAAATGGGAGATGATAAAAAGTCTCCCACCAAGTGTACAAACAAAAGTGTACCAATAAACAATTTGCCCATAGGGCCAATACATACAAGTCATAAAAAAATCAATAAAATTACTGCGGACCCCTGCCGCACATTTGGGATAGAATGTAGTCATACTGCTCCTGGGTGAGCTGCACCGTAGGGGCAGTAGAAGGCAGTACAATATCTCGAGTCGGCGCCGTCGATGGACAGGGAGGACGTATCTGCTCCAGCTCTCGCAGTCGCTCACCATAAACAGCAAGGGTACTCACCACCCTCTCAGTATTCGCCACAAGCGAAGCCGAAACCTGAGTGAGTGAGGCAGACATGCTCCTCTGTGATCCCTCCAGCTCGACCTGTCTACGCTCTGCACGCTGCATAGACACGGTGAGCGTGTGCAAGCTGGCAGCTGTAGCCTGATGCAGACTCATCAGCTCCTGTATACTGCGCTCGACCGCATTAAATCGTCCGGTGACGATCGGAGGGTCGGATCATTGCTCGACCGCATCAGAAATCTGCTGCTGCAACTCGCGACGCAACTCCTCAATCTGGCGACAAATATCCTCAGCTCGTGACGACGCCTGCGAAGCCGGAGACTGCACACTGACAGAGGGGCCCCGGGATGACTCCGAAGCCAAATACGCGTCGTAGGATCCCGTACCGTAGTACGTACCCTTCTGAAGACTGCCAACGGCGGTCATCTAGAGCTCGTCCGACGATGGAGCTGTAGGCGGCTGGGAGAAACTACCAGCCCCTCCCACTGCTGGCGCACTAGCAGCAGCAGCCGCCTCCTCCTGTAGCCGAACAAACTCGGCCTAGAACAATGTTTGCTAACGTGTAAGTGTTTGCTAAAGTCTATATTGATATCTATTTTCCTGTTTTCTAAATTATAGTAAATTAATATAAAGAATAGAACGTACATATGCCTGCGTCGCCCTCTCTTCAATGAACTCCCCAGCCCTTCGATGGGTGACCAGGAAGACGGTCACCATGTTCGGGTCCTCACCCTTTTTTACCTGTTAAAATATATTATCTATTATTAGTATTAAACATTCTATCGAACTATATATAAATTAATGTCCGTCATCGGAAACGTATCAGACGACGAAAATGCTCCGTCATCGGAATGGAGCCACCACACCACTTATCGGCGCTCGACCGCGCCACCTTGGCCTTGTCAGACCGCTCCTGGTACTTGGCCTCGCTGAATCTAGCCTTCATCACAGCCCACTGCTCTGGCGTGATCCAACCATGGATCGGCTGTCCGGAGTGATCACGACACTTCTGGTCGTGGATCGCATCACGGATGAGCTTGGCTGCGACGGCAGAAAATTGGCCCTCGATCCTCGCCGTCCGGTGTGGTGGATAGAAATAGGTTCTCTACAAGAAGTAAAATACAAAAGTTGTATAATATACACAAATGATTATTAAAATTTAAAAATAAACAAATTTTTTACCTTGAAGTGGGCGAACCAAAAGGCCTTCCTATCTGCGGGAGCATCTGAGTAGTTAATCCAAGGCCCACCATAGTTCTGCCTCAGAAATACCTCCAGCTGTCTCTGTACTGCAGAAGGCCGATACCTATACAATAATAATTCTCATGAATATATATGTACATATAATTATTTGAGAAATATATATTAACTAATTAACTTACTTCATAGGTCCGTCCGTCCAAATCTCCATACGCGTCTCGCCCGGGAGAGCGCATGGAGGGTCGCTCTCACCTCCTGTCTGGACAGGATCAGTCTGATCGCCGTCCTCCATATGCTCGACGTCGGCTCCCCCCATAGAGCCGTCGACAGGAGGAATGCTGGACGGGGGATCAGGGATGCTGGACGCAGGAGAAATGCTGGACGGTGGATCAGGGATGCTGGACGCGGGATCAGGAAGGCTAGACGATGAGGGAGGAGTCGCCAACCTGCTGGAACTGGCCTGTCCCGGTAATGGACCGGGAACAAAATGGTACAATGGCGTACTCGGAGATGAGGATGAGGGTACGGAATCTCCATCCCCAGCCCGAGGCTGACAGGACTGCCTAATATAAAATCCTTCGCGTCGTCCTCTTGGTCTAGTCATACCTGATAATAACAAATGACAATAAAACAAAAAAAATATTTATATGATAGACATCACAGATTTTAAAAAAATATCATAGTCACAGATAAAAGTGTCAATAAGGTGTCACTGAAGTGTCACAGATTTATATGATAGAAGTGTCACTAAAGTGTCAAATATGATGATAAAATAAACGTACAGATTTAATCCTCTTCTGAAAATTCATCTAGTTCGTTTAGCTCATCTACTTCTTCTTCTTCTTCTTCTTCCTCCTCGACAACTTCACTTTCATCTGCATCTTTTTCTTCAGATAATTCTACTTCTTCTACACAATTAGATGTGTAATGAGGAACTTCTGTCGTGTCGACATCTATAATATTTGTTACAAGAGGTAGTTCATCCTCTTGATAAGCTATATCGTCAACCTCAAAGGTATTTCTAGCTTTGGTCTTGCATACTGCCCACCAGTCCGACCTTGTTGTTCCCCGTTTAGGATAACTTGTGAAGTACACGAGCTGAGCCTGACTTGATAGGACAAATGGTTCATAGGCTTGATATCGACGCCGATAGTTTATATCACCAAGACCGTGCTTGTCTACTTTCCAACCTTGACCTTCAATCGGATCGAACCAATCACACATGAATAACACAATCTTAGCAGGCTCTATTCCATAACTATATGTCAGCTCCACGATCTCCCGTAGCACGCCATAGAAATCGCTACCCGCATTAAGAATCGATTTTGTAGTACAACATGCACCCATTGCGACAAGAATCGATTTTCTCGTATCCCATCCAGAGCGATCTCACCATCCTCTTAGACCGGTAGAAGTCTTTAGGCAACTTAGCAGCCGCCGGCAAGATCTCTATAATCAACTCCAACACTCGGTTGAAGCATTCTTGCGACATGTTAAAATCTGACTTAATGCTCAACAGTCTTGTAACCACCTCCAACGGTGAATGATCCTCACAACCAGGATACAATGGAGTCCTTGCATTCTCCAGCAACTCCATGAACTGTGCAGCATCGGCGTTCGGTGCCTTCTCAGGTGCATCAAGAACGAAACTAGACCCCGCAGCGTCGAAAACCATGTTCACGCACCAGTCGTCGTATGCATGATTATCTGAAACAAAATTAGGTCCCGCATGCATATACGGCTCAACATAAGGCTCCGATTTTGATGCTAAAGACACAAGTTCTCCGTGTGCGGTCCACTGGCGTGAAACCCCTCGAGTACAAATGATATGTCACTTCCACTTCTGGATAATATTTCACGTTATGACATTTCACACACGAACACTTAATTTTGGTGCCGTCCATGTACTGAGGGAACGCCTTAGCAAACTGCAGGAACTGCTCTACTCCCGCTATGTATTCATGCCGCATACCACACATATCATCAGGACGACGATTGTACATCCATGAACGATTCCGCAAGTAGTAATTCATATCCATTTGGAAATAATTCTGCAAAGATGGACACATTATCCAACAGGCACAAATTCGTATATTATGTCTTATTATGGGACACACATTAGTAGCGGACAGTTACTAATAACAATGATATGCAATCTAGGTCAAACTTGGTTGTACTAAGTCAAACAAAGTCAAACAAGGTCAAGCTAAGTCAAACAAAGTCAAACTAGGTCAAGGGTTGACCTACAGTTGACTTTGTCAACTCTTAGTCCAATCTAGGTCAGATGTTGATTCTACTTTGACTTTCAGTCAAAATAGTCAACCTTAGTCAAACAAGGTCAAATCTAAGTCAAATATCCTATTTCTAGTCATTACCTACCAAGGTACCCTTTACCTTATCGCTATTGGTATCCCAATACCAATACCTTAAGTTGGTACCCTTTACCTTATCGCTATTGGTATCCCAATACCAATACCGCGGTAACATGGTTGGTACATTAAGGGTCTTTGACAAGATGACATATTACGAAAAGATATATATATCCTTATATATAGTTCTCCTACAGATTTTCTTTAATATTACGTAGGAGAACTATAAGGATATATCTGTTCACAACATGTCACCTCCTCAAAAACCCTTAATGTGACAACCATGTCACCCTCTCAGTCATATCCCTGAGCTACGATGCAGCTGCATGCATTTAACATATCACGGTTTATAAAAATAACTAATAAATCTCTATCCTAACTAATAAATTAATATCCTACTTTAACATCTAATAACTCTCATATTCCTGCAGCTACGATGCAGTTGCAGGCAGTTCCTTCTAACATAAACTAATATCCTAATCTAAACTAATCCTTTAACTGAAACTAATATCTAAACAATGCTAATAATGAACTGTACACTACTACCAAACATTCACATGAACTATCTATCTTAAACTCTCTATCATAACTAATTAATTAATATCCTACTTTAACATCTAATAATTCTCATATTCCTGCAACTAAAAGGCAAAACCATGGTATATACATGGTTTAAAGTATCGGCCGATACCGATCCGATACGGCCGATACCGATACGGTTTGGCATGTTCCGATCCGATACCGACCGATACCAAATATTGACCGATACCGACATTGGGGGTCTTTGTTCCGGTCAATTCGGCAAAACCAATCGGTAAGGGTGACTACTATTTCATATAATTTCAAAACTACTAAGAAATAACGCTGAAATACTTAAAATTATGCCTAAATGTATAAAATATATGTTTTTAAATGTAAATAATTTATTAATAATTATTTGTTTTCCGATACCAAAGTCCGATACTCCGATACGATACCGTCGATACTACCGATATCGCCGATACCAATACTCATAGGAATAGTCCGATACCGATTCCGATACCGATATTGTGAACCTTGAATCAAACACCAAATTAAGTTTTCCATGGAAATTTTTTAAAATTCCATGGAATTAATTTCTTTTTCACACATTTTCCACCTTGCATCAAACACACCCTTAGAGGAAAATGGTTATAAAATACATCTACTCTTGCTAGATGAGAAATAACGTCTATTGATCCCATTTGGTGGGTGTCAATGGATTATGTAATTGAAATCTTTTTGTAATGGAAGTCTTTCACTTCTTTTAGGTTGTGTAACTGATTGTAGATACATATAATTGAAGAATTTCTTTCTATATATACAGTTATAGCAGTTTATCGTGATTCTTTAGGTGATGTGCAATTTCCTTGTGCTTGTAAGTTGATTTCATGAAGCACTAGGGTTCTAAATATTGAATAAAATAGTCCATTTCGTAGTTAATAAAATTTCAATGATGATAATGATACTTTTAAATTTATTGTTTCACATGTATTCTATTTTTTCTTCTCCTAGAAATGTTCAGATATATCATTTGTAGTTTTGATTTTCTATTTAAGTCTTTGTTGATTGGAAGAAATGTTTGAACATATCATGTGCATTCGTTTCATTTCTGGAGCAAGAAAGTAGTTAATAAAATTTCTAATGATGATAATGATACACTTTTAAATTTATTGTTTCACATGCATGCTATTTTTTCTTGTAGAAATGTTTAAATATATCATGTGCAGTTTTGATCTTCTATTTTAGTCTTTGTTGATTTGAAGAAATTAAGAATGTTTTTTTATGATAAACATTTTTATGTTTATGGCTGTTTCAAGTTTTTTAATGGTAGAAGTGATATATTGATGAATCTGAAACTAAAATTTCTGATTTTATTAATAGAAAATTGCCTCAGATGATGAGTATCCTAGTGGCTCTTACTCAGGTACCACCTTCTTTTGGTACATTTGTTGGTGCATATATAACTGTCATATCACCATTTTTTAAACTGTTAATGTTTTCAGATGAAACACTTAAAAAACTTTTGGACTTCAAAATTAAGGACCACCACTTTCGGGACCCAAACTTTGAAAAATGTTATATGTTCAAGCTGCAGAAAGAGTATGTCTGATCCATGTTTTTGCTTTCGTTAACTTTTTTCTATGACAATATCTTGCGTACAATGAATCTCTAACATATATCAGTATGGCTGATATCTTGCTGATATTGATCTTATTGTAGGATAATAGAATTGTGATTGTTTTAGCTTGTTATTTTTTATCCTTTGGTGGGGAGTAAGTACATTGTTGACCTCATGACAGTTGCTTTAATTTATGAACACACACTATTAACTTTCTGCAATCAATAGAAGTCTTGAAGGCTACTGAGATCGTTCCTTCCTTTCACATGTTTTATTTTACTTGATCGACGTTTTTTTATGCAAAACTGAATCACAAAACCAAAACCAATGAAGTATCAGTATCTAGATAGTAGATACAAGTGCAAATCACGAGAGAACTAAATAAGAACTATGGTAACTACAGTAAAGATACAAGAAGTCATAGTTGAGGAAAGCCAAAGATGTTTTGTTTGGTGGAGTCTGCATTTGTGAAATTAAGACTGAAATGAAGCCATGTAAATAATTCCTCATAACTTAAAATCACACTAAACCCTACCTCTGATGGTGTAGCATAGACCAGCTCCCCAGTACTCCTCTGTTGGAGGACTTCTTGAACACTGAGCAAAAGAGAAATCTATTATGATGTTGCAGAAAATCATATTACAATCAGGCATCAATAAGAATTTCAACAAACTTGAAATGAAAAACTTATGATGTTGCCAAAAGTCATATTACAATCAGGCATCGATAAGTATTTCAACAAACTGGAAATGAAAGTCATATGATGTTGCAGAAAGTCATACTACAATCAGCTATCAATAAGTATTTCAACAAACTGGAAATGCAAAACTTAAAATCAAGATGACAGAAATTACATATAATATGACACTCCCAAGATTATTGATTATATGTGGACATGATAATAGGACCGAATTTGCAGCTTTTGGCACAAACACATGAACAGGTGTGTGCATGGGTGCCATGCAGTATGCAAGAAAACCTGCACTATATCAAATTAAGTTACTGGCTGTTATTTTTTCCTTTCTATTTTCAAAGTGTTTTTTTTTTCATTCTATGTATTTCATTTCCCATATTCACTACGGAAATTCATCTAGTTTTTCTTAATTTCATATTTTGCCATCAGACATGGTTGATCAGATGACAGAACCAAAGATTCTGAACGAGATGAAACAACACTTTTGCAAATAGGGCCAGGATCATTTCCACTCATTGGGGAGACATCAAAGAAAACAAGAGGAAGTAATGACCCTCTCGAAGAAAACAGTTGAGAACTTGAATCTTTCGTCGAGAGTACATACTTAAATTTCAAAATAGAAGTATGATCTGTGCTTCCTTAGCTTACAAATTCCCTTCCTAAGCCTTCATTTTTATTCTACCGTCATTTAGTCTACTTGTTTGTCATAAAACTGCAACGTCCGTACTAGATGTAATATGATTATGCAGACAAATTTTGTCGTAGTGTTGTTACTTGTCATCTTGTTATAGACGTTTGGTGAAACAAAAAAGAAAAAAAGTACCAGGAGTTATTTGGCATTGTTTAGTTATATAATCTAGAGGGTATGTACTGAAGTTGTGTTACAATATTCCATTTGGCAGATTACATGACCTAGTTAGGGGCTTTCCTATCGGTCATGTTTTGGTGTTATGTTAATATGAGAGTATTTGCTGTAAAACAGTTGTAGTAATGTATATCTAATAAATATTGCTGGCAAAAAGTTTTGTACATGAAATTAGTTACGAAGTTACTGCTAATTGAAACTGTAGATATGTTATTAATTCAAAGAGAGTTCAGAAATATGCCGATTTTGTATGGACATATTCCGAAGCTTTCTATAAGAGATGTACGTATATGTATTTCTTTATTATTATTATTTTTGCTTGAATTGGTGGTGGTCGATTGTTACTTGCAGATTCTTAAGTTCACAACAGGCCGTATGATGAAGCAAAAATGTTGTGAACTGCCAAACTTTAAACACAGAGGAGAGTGAATGACATGGTCATCAAATACAAAGCAACTAAATTGGGAAAAATTATTGTGGGGTCCGGATTCACCATGTGGTAAAGGTGAATGGTGAGTCCGGCCACTAATATCTTGACACTTGGCATAATATTTGTAAAAAATTGTAAAAAGTGATTTAATATATAGAGATTTACTTGGTATATAATTGAGTTACATGATTATGCTTTGCTTGCATGACTGGTATTTTTAGGGCTAATATTTAAGCACATACTAAATTTTCAGAATAAACAGTTAAGAGATCAAAGAAATTCGCATAATGGAAAAAAGTTGGCTTAGTGCTCTTTGACAAAAATATCACAAATGTTATTATTGATTCCAACCCCTTAAATTTGCTTAAAATAGCGGACGCCAACAACAGATCCGGTGTCTGTGTTGTGTTTGACATGGACACGTGTTGTGTTTGACATGGACACGACATCGGCTTTGGGGTTGCCCGTGCCATAACCAAAAAAATAAAGTCGGCGAGCTTACCATCCTTCCTCCGTCTCCCTCTGCACCCTCCGCCTCCCTCTCCGACGACTGCCAATCCTAACATATGTGGTTAGTATCTCTTTGATATCCTAACATACAGATCATGACAAGGGGTAATTACCATTCTTGGATCACTATCATTTACTGTCATTTAGAGCATCTCCAACCCTATTGTGAGTTTGAAAAAAATGGTTGCCACATAGGATTGACAACCATTTTTTTCGAAAGTACTTCTCCAATGCAAATGTGAAATAAAGTATGGAGTTGACATGGCAAGGACAATGTGAAGTTGGTTGTCTAAATCTAGACAATACACTTCACAATGTCTTTATGTCCACATCATCAATTATGAATAAAAATGTTTATAAAAATAAGTAGAAGAGCAAAAGTTGTCTTGTAAGTTGTAAAAAATTACTTTGTATTGTCTTCTCCATACTTTGCATTGGAGATGACTTTTTAAACTCATTGTCATTTGTAAATATAATCTTGCCACATAAACAAGACATTGTCTTGTGTCCCATGCTACCTAAGATTCACAACACAAAATAAGACAATAGGGTTGGAGATGCTCTTCCTATCAAATACCGGTAATTCCTTCACTATCAAATACCAAGAATTGTCCGGAGGAGATTTCGTTGCGGATACAGTAAATGACAGTTTTGAAACAAATGTGAATTGAAAAAAAATTTTAAAAGTCTCTCTGAAAGCATAAACAAAACTAGTTAAATCTTTTGCAAAAAAAAAAAAAAAAAGTTAAATCATTTTCCTCCAATAGTAAAGGAACTATGTACAATAGCATATACATCAAAAAAGATTTGTCTTTGATAGTGATCCAAGTGTTTAAAATAAGATGAAGTAAAGAAAATTAATCTATGGCCATTGGATTCAATCCAATAGTATGCCATTTTTAATCAATACTTTATGACGCACACTTGGTCTCTGTCAAACTTAATATGACTTCTAATATTATTGTGTCATTGTTAGTATGGCATCTTTTTTTTATCCACAAAAGATGACATCCATATAAATTTTTATGACGTTATCTTTTTAAACGTCATCTTAGAGTAATTATTATGATATTATCTTTTTTAATATCATTGATAAAGTTATTAATGACGATCATTAAGTCAGTCAACATTAAATGTATTATTAATGACATTTTACGATGAATGAAAATTCGTCTAAGTCTATATTCATTCTAACACTGCTCAGGTCCATAAGAGCGAGACTCTTAACCAAGATAGACTAAATAGGTTTGGCATGAATGTTCCTTCTATATGTGAGCTTTGCCAATCAAACAAGGAATCCAGTCATCATATATTATTTAAGTGTCCATACATTGAGTATATGGAATGAAATGAGAAGAAAGATATCCAGAAATAATATACGAAGCCATCCAAGAAGCTAAGGATCTGATATCAGCATTCAAAGGCAAAAATCATGTATTAGTGGCTACAAAGAAGAACATAAGAGGATGTCAAGGTACCAAGGTAGTCAAAGGCGCAAAGGGTCCATATTGCCTGAGACGCAATGCGCACTTAAGGCGCGCGTCCGAGCGAAGCGAGGCACTATATATATATATATATATATATATATATATATATATATATATATATATATATATATATATATATATATATATATATATATATTTCTGCATTGATAAACATGTGTGCTTCCAATTCCTCCCTTGTGTAGGTTAACTTGCAATCACTTTGAATTGAATTTTTAAGATATCCTTGAAGTGCTTTGCAAGGAAAATTCAAATTAACATGACTTGATCTTATAAGATGGAAAATATTTTTACTTTTATATTTTTTTATAAGATAAAATATATATATATATATATATATATATATATATATATATATATATATATATAATTACTAATGTAAATAATAAAACAAACATATTAATGAAGTTAAAAAACAATATTATGAAGTCTGAAAAAAAATAACAAAAAATGATGTTAAAAAACAGTATACATACTAAACGGGTTTAAAAACAGTATTCAAAGTAAAAAAAAAGTTAAAAAAAAAAAATCTAGAGAAAAAACAGTAAAAAATAACAAACAACAGTTCAAAAAAATAGCAGCTTAAAAAACAGTCAAAACACTCTGCCTGGAAGGCCTTGAGGTCAAGGTGCGCCTAGGCACGCCTTAGCTATTCCAAGGCGCTCGGGAAAGGTGCCCCTAAAGTGTGCCTTAAGAGCTGTGTCTCGCCTTGAGTGTCCTGAGGCGCTACCCCTGCGCCTAGGAGCAAGGCGCACCCGATGCGCGGCTTTGACTACACTGCAAGGTACTCATGCAAACCTGCCAAGAAATACTTGTAGGAACCCTAGAGGGGGGGTGAATAGGGTCAAGCTAACTAATCAAGCACTTAGCACAAGCTAATTGGCAATTTAAAAATATAAGTGCAAGAGAAGAAGCAAACACAATACCGACACCCGATATATCCTGGTATCCTCCTAAGAGGCAGTCCAGTCCCGAAAATCTCTCCGGCTTTAATCCACTATTTGAGCAAATAGTTATACACGAGTTTGGATCCGAAGAACTCGCCAACTTCTTACACAAGAGCTTTAATCCGAAGGGCTCTCCGACTTCAACCGATAGTTTGGATACGAAGACTCCCCAACTTCAACCGAGAGTTTGGATACGAAGACTCTCCAACTTCAACCGAGAGTTTGGATACGAAGACTCTCCAACTTCAACCTTTCACAATAGGTTTTGATCTTCTTATATAATAGGATGAAGATCTCACTTTTCAACTCAATAACTCTAACACAATTTATAGATGGCAAATAAAGGCTTTGTAGAGTTGTATGTGGATAAGCTTTGGTGGTTTGGAAATTTTTTAGGCTCAAAGCATTAACCTTGAATGAAGGGGTTCAAGGCTATTTATAACCAAAGCTTGAAAAGAAGCCAAAGGCAACTTTTCAGTCACGAACCGGCATACCGCCGGTATGATCCGGCATACCGACGGTATACCGGTCTGGGATTGCAACGGCTGGAAATATAGCTGTTGGGATCATTAATGGCTGGAAATCCGACCGTTGGAATATCAACGTTTCAGAAGCGGTATACCGTCGGTATGGACCGGTATGCCGGTTTTTTGTAAACAGAAACTTTCTGTGAACAAAAACCGGTATACCGTCGGTATGCCGTTTTCCACCAAAAATGATCCTGGGCTTATTTCTGCCCTAGCTTTCGATTTTGCCATCCATTTCTTGTGTTTACAATTATACCTAAGACTCATTACAGACTCCAGATATACTTAGGCAGGTGCAGGCTTCTTCAGAGTCTTGAATGATGATGGCATGGCTTGGCTTCTTCCTTTGATAGGTGCTGGCTTTTTCCCTTGGCGGCAGCTGTCCAAAGATATCCAGTTTGTAAAAACTGGATGCGTGGCTCCAGAGATATCGTCGGGTGGTTCAGAAAAATCTTGTGGGATCCATCGTCTTTGGCCCACAATACTAACCACAACATGAGAAATTCCCAAACCATGGGAATTTGGGATTGGAACTGAAATAATTGTAATATTAAGGGATTTTAGTTATAATTGTTCATTTCTTATACGTTTTTATTTCTATCAATAAAGAATTACCTTTTCCATACACACACACATCAAGGTTGTAAAAATCGCTAGTCTGCCGCTAGTCGGCTCACATGGACAAATGATAAATCGGTTTAATCAGTGACTTGTCGGATTAATCGTTTTGAGTTTATATATATATATATATATGTCACGATCCGTTACCCAAATTGTTGAGCCGGGCCGAGTCATGTCCAGCCTATGCTTGAGATAAAACGTAGTAAGCTGTTCTAAAGACAAACATGATAAGATCAAAGTGTGCTAACAGTTCTATATGTTATTTTGAGTCAGAAAATATCCCAAACACAAAATTCATCTCGTATATAAATATGTTCCGAATACATAGCCAAGACATAAAACTGGATACAGGTCCAGTATCAAAATACATAGTGTAACTCAGTATGACCTAGTTTAGCTTGGTGTGACTTGGTTTGACCTAGTTTCTCTCAAGCTTTGAAGAAAGAGGTATAACCATCTTCCCCAATCCATAACTTTCCCATTTTAACTCCTTTTTGGCTCAAACCACTTGCATTAGATTCTAATTGTCTTCCTCTTGCTGTTCATGGAGAGTATTCTCAGGCTTGGGATAATTTGGAGAGTTTGGCTAACAAGGAGAAAACCCCCCTTTTGGAGCTTTTCATTAAAAATTGAACATATAGGTAACTTCCTATTCCTTCCATAGATTTTCGATTTCTTTGTATGAATAGGAAGCCCTAAGGGTCCCCTAGCCCTAGGTATTGGTTTGGTGTCGAGTGGTATCCATTTCGTGTCCGTATCGGACACGTGTCAATGTATACGTGCATGTGTTTGTTGAAATGCCACAATGAATGATTTTATGTTATTTTCGAAATCTTTCAGATTGTGATTGAGTTGTACCTCTGTGTTGGCCTCCTTATGGAGAGTATTCATATTATGTTAGTTATAGTTCATGACCTAGAACAGCGTTCTACCGTCGACACTGCGGCGTAGGCTGGGCATTGTTACGCTCTCGTACCCTCACAGTGGGTGCGGGTCGTGACACATTTTTAGTGGTGGCCCACGCAGGTCGAGTTTGTATAGTGGTATTCGAACTAGAGTACCACTACAGCCTACAGTAGGATTAGGATATTTTTGAGGTACTCAATCACATTAGAAAAAACTCTTAACTGGATTCCTGCCATCTAAATTCCTGTTGAAAATTTGCTTCCTTGAATAACTGTCCTCCCTTGAATTATCGATTCTATCTCAGTATTGATTTCCTTGTTTGATCTGTCTCCAGGATGGTGATTGAGACACGATCGCATCGCTCTGGCCCAGCAGACGCTGGTGAGAGGCCTACCACCCTTCGCCTGATCGTGGATGCTGGGACCACAGCACCCCCTATTTCTGCTCATATAGGAGCTTATGCAGCCTTTGGGAGTGCACCTCCACCTGTCCGGAGGTCTTCTCCCGTCATTCCAGGTATGACTCAGCAGCAGTTACCTTTAGGGACAGTAGATGCGGCTCAGATGTTTACCCTCTTCCAGCGATTCATGGAGTTTCAACAGCAGATACAGCAGAGCCAGTCTGCTGATATCCGACATAGCATACAAGATACTCACCAGTTGGTCAGGACGACAGTGGAGCTGGTGGCTGCTCAGCCACAGGGAGGCCAGATGCAGCCGTATCAGCTGAGGACTCCAGACATCCATTCCTTCAAGAAGATGGGACCCCGAGACTTCAAAGGTACAGAGGGCATCATATACGCTGACGATTGGATAGAGCACATTGAGGAGATATTCCGATTGGCACAGATACCAGCAGGATTACAGATCGAAGCAGCCGCCAGCCAGATGCAGGACTTGGCCCGTACATGGTACCAGTCGGACCCGAGGATTGGTACAGCCGGTCAGACTTGGGCAGCGTTTAAGAAACTGTTCAAGGAGAAATTCTTTCCCGATACCGCACTCCGTGCTTTGGAGGCACAGTTCGAGAGTTTGGTTCAGGGGAACCAGACCGTTGAGGAGTACGTTGGAGAGTTCAGCCGTTTGAGCAGATTCATCGAGGATCTTACCGAGGTCGTGTCACGACCCGCACCCTAGCGTTAGGACACGAGACGTGGGTACGTCCAGCCTACGTCGCAGTGTCGACGGTAGAACGCTGTTTCTAGGTCATAATCACATCTAAAACAATATGCTATACTCTCCATACGGAGGACAAACACATAAGGATACTATCTCAATCACAACTCTAAAGATAGATAACAGCACGATGAAATAGATAAGATAATCCACAAGAGAGAGAGAACCAGGAGTAATAATAAAACAGTTCTATTAAACAACACAAGATTTCAAATACAACTCTAAGACAAACAATACAGAAAATGAACAACCTCTAGGTAAATACTCCAAGCTCTACCAGTGTCCTCTAGGCTAACTGTAAACTCCAAGTACCTGTAAAATTTTATCAACGAGTCCAATCAGGACAGGAACGAGCACATATCTCTCACAACAGTTCATATCAAGAATGGACATATAAAGCAAGCTATAGAAAACTATACATGAAACGCTGTAAAAAGAAATCAACAGGAGAGAAGATATAACCGAGATATAAATATGATAAATAAAGAATATAACCTTCTACGTAAAACAGAGCATGAATTGGTTATGTAAACAGCTTGGGTTGCACATGGATACAGCTATGGAATGCAGATGGATAACTACTGGGGATAATGATCACATAACCAACTACACTCTCCCTGCCCCCAACCAATACACAAGGATCGAAGCATGTTATGTTATTGCACATGGATAACAACTACTGTATACATGGGGCTCATATGGTCATGAGTGTACATGAATAACACATGAGTGCACATGGATAAAAGTGAATACATGGAGTACATGATGAACATGATAAAGTACATGAAACATGACATACTCGATGTATCCGAGGGGATAACATCGCATGAAAAGATCCATAGGGTACCGATCCGTGTGAACGTCGTGTCAGTATCGAGTATACTAGTCTATAACAAGAGTACATATCCAAAGAAGCATGAAAAGATCAGAGAATGTACTCGCCTGGTAATCCAAGCCGCTGATAAATGTAGATGTCCAACTGGAGTCACAGTGTCCTATTTAGAGCAATCACAAGTCACAAAAGAGTCTAACATGAAATAAAAGTAATCTACAGTGCATTTTAGATAATTCTAGGTCCTTCTAGGTCAAAGTCCAATCAACAAGTCCACTAGGTCAACTAAAGTCAAATTAGAGTCAAACTAAAGTCAACTAGTCAAGTCCTAATTCAATCCGGGTCAAACTAAGCCAATGGTTGACCTATAGTTAATTTTTTGGTTAATATAGTCAACCTGGTCAAAGGGGGATCAACTCTAGTCTCTAAGTATTAAACTATGAGGTTGTACTAATTCCGAATTACGAAAAAATAGGAATTGGCTAACTAATGGTGACACCTAGAGAAAATATCTACAAACATTGTCGGATGATAAAACAAATATCACCAACGTGTCCAGAAGAGTCAAATCAGCTAGGATTACCTGTCCTTAAGTCCAATTCTGGACACAGGGGCAAAACGGTAATTTTGGGCAAAAACGATGTCCGCCGTTGGACCCGCTTTGCACCGAAAAGCGTGCCAGAGTCAACGGTCTCTAAAGTCGTCAAACTACATGTCTACGGATCCAGTTTTCTGATACGAACCCAACCGTATGTCCAAAGTTGGATTCCGACGGGCCGTGCACAAAATCGCCCGTTGAGTGGGACCGTGGGGCCCGCAAAACGACGTTCGATTCGACTGTCTCAGATTTGGACCAAACTTGGCATGCAGTACCAGAAACGATACGGTTCTGTTGGCACAAGTTTCGTCTCGATCTGACGAACGTGCACAAAGTAATTGGAGAATTTGCAACGTGCACGATACGAGGAATTTCGACGGATACGCATCAAATTCGTCGCGCACACGCGACCAATTTGAATTCCGTCAAAGCCCACACGACCACGAAGCCGTTACGTAGCTTTCGATTCTTTCGGTTCGCGACCACGTCGTCCCGATTGGCGTGACGCACGTCGTGTGGAACAATTTTAATGTTTTGAAAACAGATTTTTGGAAAATTTTGGGATTCGATTTCTCGACGCTCAGTCGATGAATTCAAATTCCGCAAAAAGGGATTCGAAGCCCTACATGTTGTCTAAAAGTCTCTTCCAATAGAATTTCTAATAGGTCACTTGATCGATAATAATCGATCATCGAACAGGGGTTCTTGGACTGAAAATAGTGTTCTGTTTTCATTGGTTTTCGTCGATCTTCTAGTCGATTTCTCGACAGGTTGTCCTACGACTCACGAAACTATTTATTGGGATTAGATGGGGTATAGGTTGAGTTCAAACCTGAACAAACGGCTCGACGATTCGTCGCCCGTGCGTGGAGAAAACTCCTCGCGAAGTGAGCTTCAAACGCCGCGCTGCTGCTGCTATGCTTTCGTCTCGCCGTGCGCGCGGTCTCCGGCCGCTCCGGCCGTGCGGCGGCGCTGCGGTGGCCGGGGCGTGCGCGCAGGTCCGGGCTGGGATGGCGTGGCTTGGTACGGGTTAGGGTTTAGGAGAATACCATTTCTCTCGCGCTCTCTGTATCTCGATAATAATGTATCGGGGCTCGGTTGGTATCGTGGGGAGTCGGTTCTGTGAAGATGTATTAGCTGGATTGCTCGGCCTGTGGGCCGAGCTTGAGGGCTGGGTGTGGGGTTAGCTACTGCTACAACTATTTCTCCTTATTCTTATCCTATTATTATATAATATATAACTTATATATATATATATCTACATACAACTACATATATGTATAATATATATTATGAGTACAACTACACATTTTATATATCACATAAATACTTATATATATATATATATATTAGATATATTATATATATAATATATATATTATATATATTATCTATATATAGTATTATATTGCCTATTACATAATACATATATATACACACATTCACATATATATATATACATATATATACATAAATAGGCATATATATACATATATATATATATATATCTATATATATATAATATATATATATATATAATATATATATATATATATATATATATATATATATATATATATATATATATATATATATATGCCTATTTACATAAATACATTATATATACACACATTCACATATATATATATTATATATATATATATATATAGATATATATATATATATAATATATATATTAGATATATTTATATATATATATATATATATATATATATATATATATATATATATAAAATATATATATATATATATATATATATTATATTAATATATATTATATATATAATATATTTTTATATATATATATATATATATTATATATATATATATAGATATATATCTATATATATATATAATATATATATATATATATTATATATATATATATTATATATATAGATATATATTATATATATATATATACCATACATATTTATATATATTTATATATATATATTATATATATATATATATATATATATATATATATATATATATATATTATAATATATTATATATATAGATATTATATATTATATATAATATATAGATATATATATATTTTCACTACAATTATACATATATATATTTTAGATATATACACATACACATTAATAATATATATATATATATATTTTATATATATATATACACATAAAATATATTTGTAATACACACAATTTCTCACGTATATAATATATATATATATATATATATAATATATATATATATATATATATATATATATATATATATAATATATATATATATATATATACACGTATACATTATATTTTAGACAATAATAATATAACCAATACAATAATAATATTAGATAACAATCTCGATAAATAATAATCATAATAATAATAATAATAATAATAATAATAATAAAATAATAATAATAATAAATAATAATAATAATACCCATTTGTATAACTAACCAAATATTTAGGAAATATTGTTTAGTCTACCAAAAAAGCTAGAAAATATTTGTACATACCTAAAAGTATGACATAGGCTTGGGCTTGGTTTGGGTCCAATTTGCACTAGTTGGTACAACCGGGTTCTCTAAACTAATATTATAATTAATAAATAAATAATCTTCGATAAGGGTTACGTCGCAACTTGGCCTGGTTTTCCTAGTTAGGACATCATATGGCTCGACCTTCTCTACCAGGGCTAATACACTAGTCAAAGCATGCCACTGCACCCGTGCCATAATTCCTAGTCACCTTGTACTCAAATCTCAACCATGGCAATCATCTACCGTAATAATTAATTAAAAATTATTCATAAAAAAAATCTAAAAAATAACCATTTTAATTAAAATAAATAAAAATTTTCAAAATTCCGGGAAGGCAGGCTACAAATCTACCCACCTTAAAAATAATTTCGTCCTCGAAATTTAGGTCGGGTACTCCTTCTAGGTCAACACCAACAATCAAAGTCTCTAAGAAAAAAAATTTAATCATACAATTAGGAAGAATAACATATGTAGATCATGGTCAAGTCATAGGAGTTGAATGTCTCACCTAGGTGTATAAGTCATACTAGATCAAACCAGTCATCGGGTATAAAAACATACAAACAGTCTAGGGAGTCCAATTGGAAAAAAGGGAGCGCAAATCGTCAAGGCCGTAGGGCAGTCTACCAACCTTTATGAGATTGGAACTATCAAAGAACATAACTAGTAACCAACTCTGAAGGGTTTCTAATTCCAAATATAATCAAGAAAATCAAGTTTAAATCACGACTTGTCAATAGCACAAAAAAAATCCAAGCACACTATATATATATATATATATATATATATATATATATATATATATATATATATATGTGTATATATATATATATATAAGAAAAAATTTTGTCCCAATACGAT
The DNA here is from genome assembly GCA_029216955.1 of Iris pallida. NCBI lineage: Eukaryota > Viridiplantae > Streptophyta > Magnoliopsida > Asparagales > Iridaceae > Iris > Iris pallida. Next base: position 1,374,488 of record JANAVB010003599.1, on the reverse strand, counting down.
CTAAGTTGATCAATCAGGATGAATTGACGTTTGGGAAAGTTAGAGAACGAGGTCATTGAAGTCTGAGCACGAGTATCCAAGATTTGAAATCCATGTCACAATGGGTTTAATTCAATTGAATAAGATCCCAGTATATTGGATGATAAGAAGGATGACCAAGTCAACTGGTCGGTCAAAGGAATTAGAATTTAAAGGATGATGCAAGGATATCGAATTAAATCAATTTCCTCCTTTGGATAGGAAAACTATATGTGATACATCGGGTCTGTCTAATAAGTATAGTGTCTTGTCTTTCTGAAATATGTGAAAGGCAGACAACAAAAAGTTCAAAGGCGATGTTATTGAGTACAATACATGGCTCATAGACGACAAAATAGCTCAAAGGGGAATTGTCAAGGCTGTCGCGGATGAGACTCTAGGACAAGTTTAACTATGTCTCCATCCATGTAGAATAATATATGAAAAGTGAACCAAAGTACAATAGGTTGATCAGACCATCTTGCACCGGTTCTGATTAGACAATATATTAGTGGGTGTTAACCCCCAATAATATATGTCATGATCAAGCTCGAAAAGAAGATAAGCTTGCAAAACTGGTTCTAAATTAGCAACATAAGGTAGTCAAAATATAAGGATAATGATGAAAGAAATTAAATAGTCTAAGTGAACTTATCAACGTGGTTCACAATGACTAGAATTTGCTGGGTAGTGAGACATTCTACCAACCTTAAAAATAGTTAAACTAATAGGGTGATGGAACAACGGGTCAAGCTATCAAGATAAAGTACAAAGTTGAGCATTTAAAGAATCAAGCAGAATCACCAACACATGTCGGGTCAAAAGAAGCGAGTCAAGTTGCATTTCTAATTGAAATCGAAAATAGTTGGTATTATGGTATAGATCATAGTTAGTCATTTCGACTCGAAAGTCATATCAATAGGATAGTATACAAGGAGATGAGTTTAATGGGACACGATATGCCCACATGAAGATGGACTCGTCTGGGCCTTGTACACAATTTGTTGGAGGGTAACAGCTAGTATTACACTCCGAATATCAAAGTCATGGTAAGAAGTGTCAAGGATTCAAAATAGAAAATGGAAGTTCAAGAGGTGACAATTAATGCACAAAGTAAAGGAGATCAAGTTGAAGCACGAATAAAATCAGTTACAGAATAAAATAATTTAGGGATACAGCTCTAGAGAGAGAATACTGTTAAGGAATGTGTCACGACCCGCACCCTAGAGTAAGGGCACGAGAAGTGGGTACGTCCAGCCTACGCCGCAGTGTCGGCGGTAGAACGCTGTCCTAGGTCAAACATCTAACAATATAAAAGTAGCTGTACAGTATATACTCTCCGAATGGAGGTGACATAACAGAATACAATCTCAATCACATCTAGGGTAGAAGAATGAAAGACAGACAGATAGATAGATAGATAGATAGATAGATAGATAGATAGATAGTAACTCAAGAGAACAGTATCATAGATGAAATAAGTCTAAGTGTCTAGGATACATAACATCCAGAATGTCAACTCATAATACAATAAGTCTAAAGTCTATACATCTCAACATCTCAAAATACAACTCAGAATATGAGACAAAATGATAATATAAAAAAGACTGACTAGCTAAACTAGCCTAGACTACTGGGGCAACATCCTCAGCTGCAGGTGGATCCTGCTCAGGGTCCACAACATAAGTGTCATCTAGTCCTGCTCCATAATAGGAAGACATCAGGGCCTCATCCTCATCCTCTGTAATATTTTCAACAGGTCCAGTCAGGACAGGAACGAGCACAATACATCTCACACAGTTCATATCAGGTTAGAAAATACGATACAGGCAATAGAGTAAAATACAGAAAATGCTGAAAGGAAATATACGCTATAAAAGAGATAGCTGTAAAGGAAATATCTACTGTATATAGAGAACTGTAAGTGACTAGTGATATAGAGTATAAGATAGGCATGTGAATGGCTATAATTTATACATGATTATACTACTGAGTTTATACATGATTACACTACTTTGGAATTATTCACATGTCTACTTCTACTCCCCCGTTTCCCCAATCAATACACAAGGATCTAGACAAGTTACGTTATTATACATGATTACTTCACATGAGGCTCATAAATGAGTATACGTGAAGTTATACATGAGGGCTCAGCAAATATGAGAGTACATGATCACATGAGTATACATGCATGATGGAAGCATAGGAGTACATGATGAAAGTGAAACACACGTAACATGAAGTACCCGATGCTCCCGAGGGGGATAACATCTCATGTAAAGATCCATATAGTACCAATCCGTGTTACCAACATGACGGCATCAAGTAAAGTAATCTAGAGCGAGAAGTAAAGCCTGAACAAGTATGAAACGGTCAGAGAATGTACTCGCCTGATAACTGAATGTCTGAAGAGGATATACTGCCTGAGGAAAGATGTATGGCTCCTAATCAGAGCAATACAAGTCACAATGTATCCACAATGGTAAAAATAAAGTATACAATGCATACTACATGATTCTAGGTCAATCTGGTCAAAAGTCAACTCTTGGTCAACTCAACAGTCAAACTAGGTCACAGGAAGTCATACTAGGTCACAGAAAATCAAACTAAGTCAAATAAAGTCAAACAAGGTCAAATAAGGTCAAACTAGTCTAATCTAGGTTAAAGTCAACTCTTGGTCAATATTCTAGTCAAATTAGTCAAGTTATCTAGGGTTTAGTCAATCAATGGTCAGACTAGTCAAATACTAGTCAATATGATCAAGCTAGGTCAATCTAGACTATCTAAGGTACTACACCACAAGGTTAAGGTATAACCAATACCTATACAACTATACCACATATATATATATATATATATATATATATATATATATATATATATATATATATATATATATATATATATATATATATATATATATATATATATATATATAATACCAACCTTAATCCTATATTCAAGCTAATCCCATATTCCAATCTCAAGTCATGACTCAACTCTAAGTATCTAACTTAACCCCATACATATCTTAATCTACATAGGTCTTTCCACAAAACCCAAGTCACAATAATATACTTATATATAGGTCAAACCTAAACCAACTAGTTAATAGCCTAGGGTTTAGTCAAATCTTAGTCAACAAGTCCTTCTATGTTCATCCAAGCCATCTCTAGGTCAATTAGGTCATGGTTGACCTATAGTTGACCTTGGTCAACAATGGTCAATTATCTAGTCAACTAGGTCTACTAGTCAAGTTAGGTCAAACATGGCCAAATAGTTAAACTAGTCATTTTAGGTCAATCCTAGTCAATTCTAGGTTAACTAGGTCAAATTTGACCTAAGGTTGACTTTGGTCAACCCTTAGTCAACAAGGGTCAACTAGTTAGGGTTTAAGTCATTAGGTCAATTAGGGTTAGCCCCTAATGCCATAGGCTAGTAACTTAGGCCATAGGCTAGTTGTCATAGGTTTCCATATAACCTATATTTAGAAGTCATATATATATACACATCTATATATATAGATAAACCCAAGTTAATCTACTACCTATATATATCAATATATGTATACACTATATTTATTACAAATTCACATAACATATATATATAATATAATGACACTATGTGTAATCTAATACAATATATATATCAATATATGCATATATATATATATATATATATATATATATATAATATATATATATATATATATATATATATATATATATATATATATATATATATATATATATATATATATATATTAAATATATATATATATATATATATATATATATATATATATATATAATATATATATATATATATATATATATATATATATTTTTAATATATATATATATATATATAAATATATATATATATATATATATTATATATATATATATATATATATATATATATATATATATATAAAAAAAAATATATATATATATATATATATATATATATAAACATATATATGATTCATATATATAGAGAGGGAAGTGAGATAGAGTGAGAGAGAGAAAGTGAGATAACTGGATAGGAGGGGGGGGTTCCAGATTTCTGGAATCCCAGAAATCAGTCCCAACACACACACACAAATACACACACACACCTATATATATACATATATGTATACACACATGTACACACATGTATACACCCCCAAATTCCTCCTACACACACATACATATATACTACGTATACATACACTAAAAACATACCATTATTTGTATAAAACATAACAAAAATAGGTTTGAAATTCAATTTGGAAAACTGGAAAAATATTCCAAAATCTGGAAAAAGTGGCACTGTGCACAGGAAATGGGTAAACCCGATTTCGTGTCCAAAACCCAACTAAGGTTCGAAAACAGTGGTTGGTAAGTGATGCCCCAAGTGTCCTCTAGGGTCCTAGGTGCCTGACACGACACCACGACACGAATTGATGTGTCTAAACTCTCAAAACCCAAATCGGGTAAACTAAGATACGCACACACGTACACAGCGTCGTGCACGCGTTCCTCACTTTCGTGGGCACACCACGAGACACGACACGTCTCGTGGTCATGCACACGTGTAGCCCACATATAGGGCTACTCGATCGACACACTGTTACGAGTCCACGTCGCTCCAGGACACGATACGAAGTCCGTATCAGTCGTGAAAAACACGACTGATGCACGCGTTCAGACCGCGTCGTGCACGCGGTCGAGCGCCTCGTGCTCGTGATACAGGACACGAGACACCACGTGCTTGTGTCCTGGTGTTCGCCCAATGATGGGCTACACACGTGTCAGACTGATACGTGTCCAAGACTCGTGTGCGTGGGACACGAGGCTCGTGTCCAAGTCGAAAATTCGACTGAACGTGCGTGTAGGTGTCCAGTGCGTGGGTGATTGCATGTCCGATACAAAACGAGACACTGTGAAACTTTGGGGGCATGTTCGCAGACATTGCCCCGGTGTCCATGCCAATTTTCACGTGTCCTAGTGCTCTGTGCAGTGAGCACGAAGGGCGTGGTAGCAGGGCACGCACGCGTGGCCTCGTGCTGCGAGTTCGTGTCCGTTTTGGACACGAACACAGCACTGAAACGTGCTCAGTCAACTAGGTATGTAACCTACAAGTCTAGGGCTACATGAGTATGTAATTTGTTTTGCAAAAACACAAAAACCATTTCTTTGAGGCATTTCACCCAACAAGGGTTAATAGTCTAGGATACGTGTCTGATACGGACACCAAACCAACCCTAAATTTCACCAAACTTGACCTACAGTTGGGGTATACCTATATGCATGCATTTATGAAGAAAAATTAGAATATTAACTAGGTTTGAGGACATTTACCTATGAGTGCAAAATCAATAAAAAAGCCTAGAATAGGGGGGTGTCTACTTCTCTTGGTGATGCCCAAAGCTCCACAAATCCTTGATGGCACGCCCTAACTAGTATCCTCTAGTGTAGGGGAGTCCAATGCAAGAAACTAGAGGTGATTTGGCTCAAGAATGATCAAGTTATGGTCTTGTGAAGGAAATGGAATTTCTTGGTTTAAAATTTATGTAATTGATCATGAATGAAATGATAGGTTAATATAGGAAGGGGGGTAGTGTAGGGGGGTGCCCTTGGCCTTCCTTCAAGGTGAAGTCAAGGACTTTCTTGCCTAAGTTTTGGATATTTTGAGTAATCTATGGAAAGATCTAATATGTAATTATCTAGATATTTCTTCTACTTTAACCCATGGAAATATCTATCCTCAAGCTTCTAGGTTAGTGGCTAACCTATGGATTAGGGTAGACTAGGTTAGGGACTAATCATGGTACTTACCAAGAATTAAATAATATTAAAATCACATAATCTCAAATAAAATCTAGTAAATTACCAAAATACCCTTTTTGGCTAAAATCACTAATTTGATGTTCTAAGCCTATGGCTAGGCTCACATGGTCATGGCAACTTCTAGGTTAAGGAATAACTAGGGTTTACACTAGGGTTATACTAGTAAAATCACAAAGTCATAAGTCGTGACTTAGAAAATAGTTTTAACTAACTAAAATCACCAAAAATCATATCATGACTAAAATACCATTAATAAATAATAAAAATAATAAATTTTTAAAAATACCCCAATTTCAAAAAACTGGGTGTTACAGAACGATCAAATCATTATTCAAATATTACGAACGGTTAGAGAGTCACAATAAAAGATCTAGATTTGAGGAAAGTCAAGTATCATCTGCCTCTGAAACCCTGAAGTTCACCTGATCATAATTGCCAATCGTATCTTTACCTTGCTAGTCTCCCTATGATAATTAAATCCTCATATGTTTACCATCCAGATTTTACAACCTTCCGTTATCTAAATCCTTACCATGATCATCATATGCATGATTCTAAATTTTCAAAACATTTCTCATGAAGCGCATGCCCCTTCTTATTAAGAATCAATACTATTCATTTTAATCAATTTCCATATTTCTTCACATTGTCCCAATTTAGATCCGAAACCTCTAACTCAAGTTTATGAGATCTTTAAACTGTTTAAATTATTTTCTCGTATCATTTAATTCACAAAACCTCTAGGCCTTACAAATTTATTTTCCGTCGTAAAATCAACCTTCATATTTTCTTTGACATACACCTATGAATATTATTCTCCTTAAATTTTTTTTTAAAATCACAATAATGTCCAAATTTCCATAGCCTTGCGTCCTCTCTATCCCTAGTCATTTCCTTGCAATATCTTGTTCAATTTCATATCTTTATTGAATACAATTTAATTCTCTTTTCCATTACTACCATTCTTTAAAACCTTAGGGTAAAACTGCCCGAGAATCAATAACCAAATTTTGAAGTTCTCAAACTAAGTTGACCTTGAATATCCTCATCAGTTTTGAAATATACTTTTGAATTATTCATACCAAGTTTTCTCTAAGTGTGGTTTGTTTCCAGACTGGTAGTATACATCTCTTTGATTTCATCCTAGACCTTTACCACATATCATTCTCAAGTTTCCATGTTAACATTCAACCTATTGGATTCCTACAAAATCATCACACGATAATCAGTTCAATCATTTCCGAGCTACATGATTTACGACACTTCCTCAACCTTTTCCATGAAAAATACGAAGACTCAAGGGTTACAAGTATGCAGGTATGACATAGTTTAAGAAAATGGGAATACAAGAAATAATGGTAAGAAAGGAATAATGAAGATCCGCTCAAAAGAGATGAACCAATCAAGAGGAAAAGAAATTCAAATCGAAATTCGTAATGAGATTCTCAAGGGTCGTCCCTGGAATCTCTCAAGGATCCAAAGTGTGATTGAGTATCTCTAATTCTAACTCCTTATTTCTTATACTCTATAGCAGGCTCGTAGCAGTACAACTAAGTCGTCGCGCTACTACGAAATCTCACAAGTACGAATCTCGACCTGCATGGGCCACCACTAAAAACGTGTCACGACCCGCACCCTAGCGTTAGGGCACGAGACGTGGGTACGTCCAGCCTACGCCGCAGTGTCGGCGGTAGAACGCTGTTTCTAGGTCATAATCACATCTAAAACAATATGCTATACTCTCCATACGGAGGACAAACACATAAGGATACTATCTCAATCACAACTCTAAAGATAGATAACAGCACGATGAAATAGATAAGATAATCCACAAGAGAGAGAACCAAGAGTAATAGTAAAACAGTTCTATTAAACAACACAAGATTTCAAATACAACTCTAAGACAAACAATACAGAAAATGAACAACCTCTAGGTAAATACTCCAAGCTCTACCAGTGTCCTCTAGGCTAACTGTGAACTCCAAGTACCTGTAAAATTTTATCAACGGGTCCAATCAGGACAGGAACGAGCACATATCTCTCACAACAGTTCATATCAGGAATGGACATATAAAGCAAGCTATAGAAAACTATACATGAAACGCTGTAAAGAGAAATCAACAGGAGAGAAGATATAATCGAGATATAAATATGATAAATAAAGAATATAACCTTCTACGTGAAACAGAGCATGAATTGGTTATGTAAACAGCTTGGGTTGCACATGGATACAGCTATGGAATGCACATGGATAACTACTGGGGATAATGATCACATAACCAACTACACTCTCCCTGCCCCCAACCAATACACAAGGATCGAAGCATGTTATGTTATTGCACATGGATAACAACTACTGTATACATGGGGCTCATATGGTCATGAGTGTACATGAATAACACATGAGTGCACATGGATAAAAGTGAATACATGGAGTACATGATGAACATGATAAAGTACATGAAACATGACATACTCGATGTATCCGAGGGGATAATATCGCATGAAAAGATCCATAGGGTACCGATCCGTGTGAACGTCGTGTCAGCATCAAGTATACTAGTCTATAACAAGAGTACATATCCAAAGAAGCATGAAAAGATCAGAGAATGTACTCGCCTGGTAATCCAAGCCGCTGATAAATGTAGATGTCCAACTAGAGTCACAGTGTCCTATTTAGAGCAATCACAAGTCACAAAAGAGTCTAACATGAAATAAAAGTAATCTACAGTGCATTCTAGATAATTCTAGGTCCTTCTAGGTCAAAGTCCAATCAACAAGTCCACTAGGTCAACTAAAGTCAAATTAGAGTCAAACTAAAGTCAACTAGTCAAGTTCTAATTCAATTCGGGTCAAACTAAGCCAATGGTTGACCTATAGTTAATTTTTTGGTTAATATAGTCAACCTGGTCAAAGGGGGATCAACTCTAGTCTCTAAGTATTAAACTATGAGGTTGTACTAATTCCGAATTACGAAAAAATAGGAATTGGCTAACTAATGGTGACACCTAGAGAAAATATCTATAAACATTGTCGGATGATAAAACAAATATCACCAACGTGTCCAGAAGGGTCAAATCAGCTAGGCTTGCCTGTCCTTAAGTCCAATTCTGGACACAGGGGCAAAACGGTAATTTCGGGCAAAAACGATATCCGCCGTTGGATTCGCTTTGCACCGAAAAGCGTGCCAGAGTCAACGGTCTCTAAAGTCGTCAAACTATATGTCTACGGATCCAGTTTTCCGATACGAACCCAATCGTATGTCCAAAGTTGGATTTCGGCGGGCCGTGCACAAAATCGCCCGTTGAGTGGGACCGTGGGGCCCGCAAAACGACGTTTGATTCGACTGTCTCAGATTTGGACCAAACTTGGCATGCAGGACCAGAAAAACGATACGGTTCTGTTGGCGCAAGTTTTGTCTCGATCTGACGAACGTACACGAAGTAATTGGAGAATTTGCAACGTGCACGATACGGGAAATTTCGACGGATACGCATCAAATTCGTCGCGCACACGCGACCAATTTGAATTCCGTCAAAGCCCACACGACCACGAAGCCGTTACGCAGCTTTCGATGCTTTCGGTTCGCGACCACGTCGTCCCGATTGGCGTGACGCACGTCGTGTGGAACAATTTCAATGTTTTGAAAACAGATTTTTGGAAAATTTTGGGATTTGATTTCTCGACGCTCAATCGATGAATTCAAATTCCGCAAAAAGGGATTCGAAGCCCTACATGTTGTCTAAAGTCTCTTCCAATAGATTTTCTAATAAGTCACTGGATCGATAATAATCGATCATCGAACAGGGGTTCTTGGACTGAAAATAGTGTTTTGTTTTAGGTTTTCGTCGATCTTCTAGTCGATTTCTCGGACAGGTTGTCCTACGACTCACGAAACTATTTATTGGGATTAGATGGGGTATAGGTTGAGTTCAAACCTGAACAAACGGCTCGACGATTCGTCGCCCGTGCATGGATAAAACTCCTCGCGAAGTGAGCTTCAAACGTCGCTGCTGCTGCTGTGCTTTCCGTCTCGCGCGCGCGCGCGGTCTCCGGCCGCTCCGGCCGCGCGTGGCGGCGCTGCGGTGGCCGGGGCGTGCGCGCAGGTCCGGGCTGGGGTGGCGTGGCTTTGGTACGGGTTAGGGTTTAGGAGAATACCATCTTCTCTCGCGCTCTCTGTATCTCGATATATATATGTATCGGGGGCTCGATTGGTATTCGTGGGGGAGTCGGTTCTGTGAAGGATGTATTAGCTGGATTGCTCGGCCTGTGGGCCGAGCTTGAGGGCTGGGGTGTGGGGTTAGCTACTGCTACAACTATTTCTCCTTATTCTTATCCTATTATTTATATATATATATATATAACTTTATATATATATATATCTACATACAACTACATATATGTATAATATATATTATGAGTACAACTACACATTTATATATACACATAAATACTTATATATATATATATATATATATATATATATATATATATATATATATATGCCTATTTACATAAATACATATATATATACACACATTCACATATATATATATATATATATATATATATATATATATATATATATATATATATATATATATATATATATATATATATATATATATATATATATATATATATATAAAATATATATATATAAAATATATATATATATAAAATATATATATATAAAATATATATATATATAAAATATATATATATATATATAAATATATATATATATAAAATAATATATATATATATATAATATATATATATATATATATATAATATATATAATATATATATATATATATATATATATATATATATATAATATATATATATATATATATATATATATATATATATATATATATATATATATATATATATATATATATATATATATATATATATATATATATATATATATATACACATACATATTATATATATATATATTTACACTACACATTATACATATATATATTTTTGATATATATACACATACACATTAATATATATATATATTTTATATATATATACACATAAATATATTTGTATATACACACAATTTCTCACGTATATAATATATATATATACACGTATACATTATATTTTAGACAATAAATAATATAACCAATACAATAATAATATTAGATAACAATCTCAATAAATAATAATAATAATAATAATAATAATAATAATAATAATAATAATAATAATAATAATAATAATAATAATAATATCCATTTGTATAACTAACCAAATATTTAGGAAATATTGTTTAGTCTACCCAAAAAGCTAGAAAATATTTGTACATACCTAAAAGTATGTCTACATAGGCTTGGGCTTGGTTTGGGTCCAATTTGCACTAGTTTGGTACAACCGGGTTCTCTGAAACTAAATATTATAATTAATAAATAAATAATCTTCGATAAGGGTTACGTCGCAACTTGGCCTAGTTTTCCTAGTTAGGACATCACTATGGTTCGACCTTCTCTACCAGGGCTAATACACTAGTCAAAGCATACCACTGCACTACCCGTGCCTTAAGTCCTAGTCACCTTGTACTCCAAATCTCAACCATGGCTAAAATCATCTACCGTAATAATTAATTAAAATAATTATTCATAAAAAAAATCTAAAAATCACAATTTTAATTAAAATAAATGAAAATTTTCAAAATTCCGGGAAGGGAGGCTACAGGTCGGGAAGGCGAGGAGGTTCCGCAGGGGTTTGATCGGAGAGATCAAGTCATATACCAAGAGCGACCGCGACGCCACTTTCGAGCAGATTCTGGTAGGAGCCATGACAGCGGAGGACGATCTTGGACTGAAGGAGAAGAGGATCCGAGACACTCAGGGAGCTAGTGGCAGTGCAGGCCCGGCCAAGAGGCCCCACCTGCAGATTCAGCAGCAGTATCCGCATCAGATGCCCCGCTTGCAGATTCAGCCACAGTATCTACAGCAGATGCTACCCCTACAGTTTCAGCAGCAGTATCCGCAGCAGATGCTACCCCTACAGTTTCAGCAGCAGTATCCGCAGCAGATGCTACCTCTACAGTTTCAGCAGCAGATGCTACTTCTACAGTTTCAGCAGCAGTACCAGCAGCCGAGGGTCTACCTTCAGCAGCGGCAGTTTCAGGACCGCGTACCCTTTCAGCAGGCGCAGCAGCCGCAGAGGCAGCAGCAGACCCCGGGACAGCAGCTTGTTATTATTTGCCCTTTTTGCAAGAGACCAGGGCACGATTGGGGCGAATGCCGGAAGAGGCTGGGCAGATGTTTGCTTTGCGGAGGATCCGATCATCGTCTGAGAGAGTGTCCCGAGTCATCGGGACAGACTGTTCAGGGAGCAGGAGCTAGGGCTCCGGTAGGCTAGCAGAGGGGATTACCCTTACCGACTCAGCAACAGAGGTACATGCAGCATCAGCAGCAGGCCAGGAGGGGCCAGCAAGGGCGAGCTTTCGCCAGGACAGTCGAGGATGCTCAGGCCGTTGGAGATCTAGTTGCAGGTTCCCTTCTTTTTGACTCAATTCTGCAATTGCCTCTTATAACTGCCTTGAAATTTTGATCCCCTATGTTTCTTGTTGATTTATCAATTTTGTCTTGTTATTCTTTTGTTATGTTTGATTTATTCTGAAATTAATCATATGGGCTAGGTCATCCGGTTATGGAATCTAGAATCTTCGATAGTCGTGTTAGCTGGCATAGTGAGGACATATAGTCAGATTTAGGATGTATTTCTCGGGTGTGGGAATTTAAGGTTTTCGCTGCTAAGCATGTGGCACTGCGAAAATTTTAAATACCATGATTCTAGAGGTATGTGCCTTAGTCGAGGACTCTGTGATTATCGTAGCCTTGCTCACTAGCATGACGAAGATTCTAAGTATCATGATTTTGGACAGACGCATATGATTATCTGACGGTATGTTTGAGACTTTGATTGTGGGGTGTTTGACCTAGAAGGACTGCTACCATCTTAATTTCGAGGACGAAATTTTTATAAGGTGGGTAGGATTGTAACACCCAGTTTTCCAAAAGAGGATAATTTTGAAATTTTGTAATTATAATAATTATTTAATGATATTTATTCATATTAGGATTTTTAGTGATTTTTAATTATTTTTAAAAACTATTTAAATTCATGACTTGTGATTTTTGGTGTTTTGCTAGTGAACAGTAGAGACTGCCTACCCTAGAGCCTAGCCATGTGATTAGGGTATTTTTGACCTTTTTAGGGTTATTTGGATTTATTATAATTTATTTGAATTTATGGGAATTTTTAGAATTTATTTGGGATTGTTTGAATGAGGGTTGACTAGGTTGACTTTGACTAGCAATGACCTTGGTAGGCTAACCTAGAAGCTAACCCTAGTTGTGTTTGGACTTGGTTAGGTCATGTAACCCGGGTTAGACTAGAGTTGACCCATGGTATGGCTATTTGACTTAAGTTAGATTTAAGTCATAAGCCATGACTTGTGATTAAACCTTAAATCAATAGCTAGCCTTAAAGCCCATAGGCCCACACCATGTACCCAAACCCTCACCCAAATCAGCCCATGGCAGCCAACCTAGGGTTCCACACCCTATTTAATGGCTCTTCCATTTGTTCTTGCCTCTTTTATTATTTTTTCTCTCAAGCTTTGAAGAAAGAGGTATAACCATCTTCCTCAATCCATAACTTTCCCATTTTAACTCCTTTTTGGCTCAAACCACTTGCATTAGATTCTAATTGTCTTCCTCTTGTTGTTCATGGAGAGTATTCTCAGGCTTGGGACAATTTGGAGAGTTTGTCTAACAAGGAGAAAACCCCCCTTTTGGAGCTTTTCATTGAAAATTGAACATATAGGTAACTTCCTATTCCTTCCATAGATTTTTGATTTCTTTGCATGAATAGGAAGCCCTAAGGGTCCCCTAGCCGTAGGTATTGGTTTGGTGTCGAGTGGTATCCATTTCGTGTCCGTATCGGACACGTGTCAATATATACGTGCATGTGTTTGTTGAAATGCCACAATGAATGATTTTATGTTATTTTCGAAATCTTTCAGATTGTGATTGAGTTGTACCTCTGTGTTGGCCTCCTTATGGAGAGTATTCATATTATATTAGTTATAGTTCATGACCTAGAACAGCGTTCTACCGATGACACTGCGGCGTAGGCTGGGCGTTGTTACGCTCTCGTACCCTCACAGTGGGTGCGGGTCGTGACACACACACACACACACACACACACACACACACACACACACACACACACACACACACATATATATATATATATATATATATATATATATATATATATATATATATATATATATAATTCAACAAAGAACAAACGAGCTTCTAAACGAGTTCCTAACGAGCCAGTGTCAACCCCTTGACCAAAAATTTTCGAATTTATTAAATTTTTACAACCATTTGTTATTGTCTCATAGATATAATTGATATGTTGATATTTTTTTGCAATAAATATCAAAGAGAGTTATTATGGTAGGAAGGGGATAAAAACCAGAATGTTCAAAGGCTTATGTGAAAATTTCCAAATTCAAATAAGCCAACGGCCTAAAGAGCAGGAAGACTCGAATATGGATTAGAGTTCCCTTTCCTTATCTTTCTGAAGAATTCAAATCGTGAAGTTCTATCAAAACAGGATTTCGATCCTATTCCGAAGTAGTTTATATAAGGGAGCATGCAATTTCTCATTCCCATCATTTGTAAACCCTAGAGCAGAGCCGCCTCCCTGTTCTCCTCCTAGCCCAGATCAACCTCGAGAGTCTGAGCAGAGGAGTATAATCGAAATCCTTCGACAGGTACATCTTCTTCCTCGATATCCCAGATCATGCTATTCCTTTAAATCTTTTCTAATGGGAAACCTAGGTGTTTGTCATAAGTCCTATGAGGACCCAGAAATTGTAGTCGAGCACATTCAGTTAGGGTGGGGAACAGATGTACAGTATTCATATGCTAAGATGTATGGGATAGCTACGGGGAGATGTACCTATGGTAATTACTGTGTAGGTGTCCTCCTGAACAGAGTGAGGGGTATCGAAGAGAAGTGGGTGACATCCCCAATTAGTGTCTGCCTATAGTGTATCTATGTGAACATCCAGTTATATTCAATGGATATTAACTGGTGAATCTCCTCTTGTTAACTTGGTGCCAACACAATAGGCTATGTCCAAGTCTGTACAAACAAACGTACAGGTTCCAGAGCTATGTGCCATACCTAAGCTATTGAACTCTAGTACATCAGAAGTCCTGATGGAAGAAACTTCAAATTGACTTGTAAAGGTAGATGTGTATAGGACTAATACTTGGTAAACCTGGCACTATTCCCTGTACCAGGATGATTCAAGCCCATAAACCTATTAAGGCTAGGTACCTACAGGTTCTTACTACTTGGGCAAAAGGGTGTAACATATAACAAATAGGACAGGGAAGGCTATTGACTGATGAATTGATCAACTTCAATTGATCTGTGAGCAGTGCACCATTATGTAACCTCAGCCATTGATTTGGCTATATCAGTCTCAAAGAGAACTGATATGGACTAAAGGGTGACCAGCCTTAGACTGTTGTGAGAAATGTTGCTCAGTCCACTAGTTGGTTCTGCCATGCTCTTCTAGATGATGCATCCACTGTTCTGTACAGGAGAACATGGGTGTATCGAATATCCAGGGTCATGTACAGGTGCACGAAGGTATGTGTTAATGAAGCAGGAACTAAGTGGCTGCATGTTCTGTGTAGCAGAGCATAGGAAAAAGGGTTAGTATTTTTCCTTTTAGAATTTATTTATAGATGTATCAAGCCCACTTAATATTCAGTCCCTCTTTACCTAGTTAGATGGCATACTGGGTTAAGAAGGAGGGCTCGAGCATAAATGTAAGAATGTTCAGTTCTTGTTTATTATCAGTCCTAAACATGTCCATGTTGATACAGTCCTCATATCACATATATCAGTCCCATCTATGTGTTAAAGATATTGTGGTATCAGTCCACATCATATATGATTAACTCTTGTCCAATGATTCTTTCCCAAGCTAGCCCTGTTCAGTCCAAGATATCTTTGCTCCAGACCAATTTGCTCTTGGTATCAGTTTCCCTTTTGAGCATACATCCCTGACCTCTCTCTTTGAATACTGGGAACAATTCTGCTTTGGTCAGTTCAGTTCTTGAACTCTCTATTTAGTCACTACCTAAGTAACATGTAGTGAACCCCATCTTCTTATTTGTTTGTGGTTCCTGTTCTTAAAATAGGGAGTTTAATGATCACCAAGTATTCTGGTATATGCCCCCTCTAGGGTTAAGGTTTCCCAATAGGTTGTTATATATATATCAGTTACCATAGAAACCATGTAGGTTGGGCCAATTTAGATATTCATGTAATGATGGGAGTGGGGGAGTTCACGGGTAGAAAAGGAAATTAGACAGGGGATGAAATAGATAGGAAGTACCCTATATAATGTATACAATATGTTTGTCAATAGATGAAGTGTTGATCAATAAAATTTTGGATACAAGAGCAGAGGGGTGAGGTATTTCAGCTGATATTGTATCAGTCACTTGACTGATGGTATATCAGTCTTTGATCGATATGAGGAATGCTTGGGGGTTTGGCCTTGAACTGGGAACTACAGAGTAGCAGTAGCAGAGAAGAAGAGTAGGAAGAAGGGGAATGGGTGTGGCCTACACTTGGGCAGATAGGGAGTTCTCTTTCCTGTATAGGCCTATGCTTCATTCCTGTGAGGTTGACAGTAATATAGGGCAGTGGGGATTAGCCTTCAAGGCAATTGGTAAGGTGATCAGAAAGTTAAGAGATGGAGTGGTTAAGAGTAAGATACATCAGCATTAGTATTCTGTAGCAGTAAATAGGTTTAGCATTGGGGAAATATAGGCAGCCATGGGGTTAGCCTATGCTCCGGTGGCGAGTTTGAAGCAATGTCAGGGAATGGCAGTGGGAATTGGGCTCAGGCAAGTGGCAATTTTAGGTCAGTCGAGAAGGAAAGAGTATCAGTTCAGTCTTGGACTTAACTGAAGTGGTTGTGTATCAGTGAAATATGAAGAGGGATATGTTCTCTTCCACTTGATATGGAATCAGGATAATTTAGCAAGTAAATTCTAGTCTTCCCATATTAATCAGTTATTGATCAAACTTGGAGCTTGAAGTATTCCATGAGCTCTGTGCCTTATGGACGTCATGGTGATTGCTTTTGAATTTTGATGTTAACTGATCGCATTCATTCAAGTGAAATATGTTTAGGTTTGTATCAGTATAAATGGACTATGAGCTGTATGTGGTAATTATACAAGATACATCTACTTTTCTGTGAGATTCATTGTTCACAATTGATAACTGTGGTGGCTCGGACATAATATTGTTTTCTGCATTGGAGTAATAGCATGGTTGCAAGGAGCTCTGCTCATATTGTTTGCATCTTTGCTTTGAAAATTGATACATAGCTACTGGAAATAGAGAATTTCAAGGGAGAGTATTAGGATGATTTCAGTTGTGCAAAAGCTGTTTTAGATAGTGTGGAGCTTATGGAAGCCATTAGATGCTATATAGCAGCATTGTAATTCACATAGTTAATTCACCTTCACATGTTTTAGCTGTGGCATGTTCTGTTGGTTGTTCAGAAAATTATCCACATCTTTACTGCAGGAAACACTCGTTACATTATGTTCTAAACGATTGCCAATGCAATATGATTCAGTTATTCTATCTAACATTTGGCACCAAAGGGTAATATCTTGCATTTTTGCGAGACTGCATAAAATAAGTGAGGTATCAATCATTACCTTGTGTTAAGTTGAACTGATATTCTATTGTCCATTTTGGTACTAGTTACACTAGGATGTTAGGATAAGTGTCCAGTAGCAGTTGGTATCAAACCATATGTGGCATGAAGACCATAGCAGTTCAAAGAAACCCCATTACTGTACCAGCATTTGCAAAGCAAAGTACTGTCCAGGATTTAGTTGAATTCAGAAACAAAGATGGAACTTTAGCATAGATAAGATTAGCTAGGTATAGAAGAAAACAAAAGACTGAATCTCATTTAGATAAAATATTTTCTTGCTCCAATTTATGTATTGACTTAGTAAACTCACAAAACAGGTTACTTGGACTTTGACACGGATTCTGACCCGTGCCAGCAGCGCAGGACCTAAGGCAAGTATACCTTGCCTTTCTACACAGCTTTATTTACATGTACTGTCTTTATCTATTATCCAGTTTTTTTTACATTATTGATATGTATCTTTCTTGTCCCGTTCGTATATTGGTATCATTGATTTGTAGACCGTGTTCACAGTTAGCCTTGATTGAGTCGTGCCTCCGTGTCTTGAACCTTGAAGCTAACCTGCGAGTCCACGATAGGGACGAGGGTTAGTAGTTATTGGTCAACACCTGCGAGTCCACACTAGGGACGAGGGTGATGCTAGCCTGCGAGTCCACACTAGGGACGAGGGTTAGTAGTAGATGCTAGCCTGCGAGTCCACACTAGGGACGAGGGTTAGCAGTATAGGGTTTAGCCTGCGAGTCCACACTAGGGACGAGGGTGATGCTAGCCTGCGAGTCCACACTAGGGACGAGGGTTAGTAGTAGATGCTAGCCTGCGAGTCCACACTAGGGACGAGGGTTAGTAGTATAGGGTTACGCCCGCGAGTCCACACTAGGGACGAGGGTGATGCTAATCTGCGAGTCCACACTAGCGACGAGGATTAGTAGTTCAAACCTGCGAGTCCACGCCAGGGACGAGGGTTTGAGTATTCGATTCGGTTATCCGTTGACATCTTGACATGAGTTTCTCTAGTCCTCGTTCAGCAGTTCATATATGTGTAGACAGTGTATAGTTTCGTGCCTTATTCAGTGCTCAGTTTTACTTGTTTATTCTGTATTTTCTCCATGCAAAATAAACTGTTAGAAAGGCTCATTTTTATGTATCTTGCTAGTCCTCTGAGGACCTGATGATCTCTTCAGGTTAGCCGAGCTTGAGTTAGGAGCAGACCAGAGGGTTGAGCCAGCATCAGATCGCATCGCTTGCACTTGAGGTGGTCTAGATTAGCAGTTTTTATTCAGTTAGTTACTCCATGTATTCTTCTATTTTCTTCCGTCTATTGGTAGTGGATTTGTGTCCACCGGATGTGACAGTGATTCTTGATATTCAATTTATTTATTATTATTCAGTTCATGTCTTTTCATTGATCTTGATTGTGACATGATTATTCCTGTGGATGAGATTTAGTTTACCATGTAAATCTAGATTGTCATGACTTGTATTTAGACAGCGTACTACCGCCGACACTGCGGCGTAGGCTGGGCTTGGACACGTTTCGTATCCGAAAAGCGGGTGCGGGTCGTGACAAGTTTTTTTGGTGGCCCATGCAGGTCTACGTTAATCACCTCGGTTACGTCATTGTACCGTCGTGAGCCTGCAAATAGGATTAGACACTTAGAATCTCATCCACATGTCTTGACTCCTCGTTAATCCTTAATCCTTGATTTTATTGAATCCTTGACTTGCTTCTTGCTTGAAAATCTCTTCAACGGCTAAATTGTTTTCTTTGTTACAGTTAAGATGCGACAACACCGCAGGGAGCAACCGGCAAAAATTTCCAGTAGACATTGGCAGTAGTATATATAGACCTATATTTTGAACTTTGAATTGTTTAGGAGGCATTGAATTTCCTTCATAGCAGTTTATGCTAGACTGTTTATTCTAGTAGATCACGGCTCCTTAAATTTCGAGGACGAAATTTGTTTAAGGGGGGTAGAGTTGTCAACCCCTTGACCAAATTTTTTCGAATTTATTAAATTTTTACAACCATTTGTTATTGTCTCATAGATATAATTGATATGTTGATATTTTTTTGCAATAAATATCAAAGAGAGTTATTATGGTAGGAAGGGGATAAAATCCAGAATGTTCAAAGGCTTATGTGAAAATTTCCAAATTCAAATAAGCCAACGGCCTAAAGAGCAGGAAGACTCGAATATGGATTAGAGTTCCCTTTCCTTATCTTTCTGAAGAATTCAAATCGTGAAGTTCTATCAAAACAGGATTTCGATCCTATCCCGAAGTAGTTTATATAAGGGAGCAAGCAATTTCTCATTCCCATCATTTGTAAACCCTAGAGCAGAGCCGCCTCCCTGTTCTCCTCCCAGCCCAGATCAACCTCGAGAGTCTGAGCAGAGGAGTATAATCGAAATCCTTCGACAGGTACATCTTCTTCCTCGATATCCCAGATCATGCTATTCCTTTAAATCTTTTCTAATGGGAAACCTAGGTGTTTGTCATAAGTCCTATGAGGACCCAGAAATTATAGTCGAGCACATTCAGTTAGGGTGGGGAACAGATGTACAGTATTCATATGCTAAGATGTATGGGATAGCTACGGGGAGATGTACCTATGGTAATTACTGTGTAGGTGTCCTCCTGAACAGAGTGAGGGGTATCGAAGAGAAGTGGGTGACATCCCCAATTAGTGTCTGCCTATAGTGTATCTATGTGAACATCCAGTTATATTCAATGGATATTAACTGGTGAATCTCCTCTTGTTAACTTGGTGCCAACACAATAGGCCATGTCCAAGTCTGTACAAACAAACGTACAGGTTCCAGAGCTATGTGCCATACCTAAGCTATTGAACTCTAGTACATCAGAAGTCCTGATGGAAGAAACTTCAAATCGACTTGTAAAGGTAGATGTGTATAGGACTAATACTTGGTAAACCTGGCACTATTCCATGTACCAGGATGATTCAAGCCCAGAAACCTATTAAGGCTAGGTACCTACAGGTTCTTACTACTTGGGCAAAAGGGTGTAACATATAACAAATAGGACAGGGAAGGCTATTGACTGATGAATTGATCAACTTCAATTGATCTGTGAGCAGTGCACCATTATGTAACCTCAGCCATTGATTTGGCTATATCAGTCTCAAAGAGAACTGATATGGACTAAAGGGTGACCAGCCTTAGACTGTTGTGAGAAATGTTGCTCAGTCCACTAGTTGGTTCTGCCATGCTCTTCTAGATGATGCATCCACTGTTCTGTACAAGAGTACATGGGTGTATCGAATATCCATGGTCATGTACAGGTGCACGAAGGTATGTGTTAATGAAGCAGGAACTAAGTGGCTGCATGTTCTGTGTAGCAGAGCATAGGAAAAAGGGTTAGTATTTTTCCTTTTAGAATTTATTTATAGATGTATCAAGCCCACTTAATATTCAGTCCCTCTTTACCTAGTTAGATGACATACTGGGTTAAGAAGGAGGGCTCGAGCATAAATGTAAGAATGTTCAGTTCTTGTTTATTATCAGTCCTAAACATGTCCATGTTGATACAGTCCTCATATCACATGTATCAGTCCCATCTATGTGTTAAAGATATTGTGGTATCAGTCCACATCATATATGATTAACTCTTGTCCAATGATTCTTTCCCAAGCTAGCCCTGTTCAGTCCAAGATATCTTTGCTCCAGACCAATTTGCTCTTGGTATCAGTTTCCCTTTTGAGCATACATCCCTGACCTCTCTCTTTGAATACTGGGAACAATTCTGCTTTGGTCAGTTCAGTTCTTGAACTCTCTATTTAGTCACTACCTAAGTAACATGTAGTGAACCCCATCTTCTTATTTGTTTGTGGTTCCTGTTCTTAAAATAGGGAGTTTAATGATCACCAAGTATTCTGGTATATGCCCCCTCTAGGGTTAAGGTTTCCCAATAGGTTGTTATATATATATCAGTTACCATAGAAACCATGTAGGTTGGGCCAATTTAGATATTCATGTAATGATGGGAGTGGGGGAGTTCACGGGTAGAAAAGGAAATTAGACAGGGGATGAAATAGATAGGAAGTACCCTATATAATGTATACAATATGTTTGTCAATAGATGAAGTGTTGATCAATAAAATTTTGGATACAAGAGCAGAGGGGTGAGGTATTTCAGCTGATATTGTATCAGTCACTTGACTGATGGTGTATCAGTCTTTGATCGATATGAGGAATGATTGGGGGTTTGGCCTTGAACTGGGAACTACAGAGTAGCAGTAGCAGAGAAGAAGAGTAGGAAGAAGGGGAATGGGTGTGGCCTACACTTGGGCAGATAGGGAGTTCTCTTTCCTGTATAGGCCTATGCTTCATTCCTGTGAGGTTGACAGTAATATAGGGCAGTGGGGATTAGCCTTCAAGGCAATTGGTAAGGTGATCAGAAAGTTAAGAGATGGAGTGGTTAAGAGTAAGATACATCAGCATTAGTATTCTGTAGCAGTAAATAGGTTTAGCATTGGGGAAATATAGGCAGCCATGGGGTTAGCCTATGCTCCGGTGGCGAGTTTGAAGCAATGTCAGGGAATGGCAGTGGGAATTGGGCTCAGGCAAGTGGCAATTTTAGGTCAGTCGAGAAGGAAAGAGTATCAGTTCAGTCTTGGACTTAACTGAAGTGGTTGTGTATCAGTGAAATATGAAGAGGGATATGTTCTCTTCCACTTGATATGGAATCAGGATAATTTAGCAAGTAAATTCTAGTCTTCCCATATTAATCAGTTATTGATCAAACTTGGAGCTTGAAGTATTCCATGAGCTCTGTGCCTTATGGACGTCATGGTGATTGCTTTTGAATTTTGATGTTAACTGATCGCATTCATTCAAGTGAAATATGTTTAGGTTTGTATCAGTATAAATGGACTATGAGCTGTATGTGGTAATTATACAAGATACATCTACTTTTCTGTGAGATTCATTGTTCACAATTGATAACTGTGGTGGCTCGGACATAATATTGTTTTCTGCATTGGAGTAATAGCATGGTTGCAAGGAGCTCTGCTCATATTGTTTGCATTTTTGCTTTGAAAATTGATACATAGCTACTGGAAATAGAGAATTTCAAGGGAGAGTATTAGGATGATTTCAGTTGTGCAAAAGCTGTTTTAGATAGTGTGGAGCTTATGGAAGCCATTAGATGCTATATAGCAGCATTGTAATTCACATAGTTAATTCACCTTCACATGTTTTAGCTGTGGCATGTTCTGTTGGTTGTTCAGAAAATTATCCACATCTTTACTGCAGGAAACACTCGTTACATTATGTTATAAACGATTGCCAATGCAATATTATTCAGTTATTCTATCTAACATTTGGCACCAAAGGGTAATATCTTGCATTTTTGCGAGACTGCATAAAATAAGTGAGGTATTAATCATTACCTTGTGTTAAGTTGAACTGATATTCTATTGTCCATTTTGGTACTAGTTACACTAGGATGTTAGGATAAGTGTCCAGTAGCAGTTGGTATCAAACCATATGTGGCATGAAGACCATAGCAGTTCAAAGAAACCCCATTACTGTACCAGCATTTGCAAAGCAAAGTACTGTCCAGGATTTAGTTGAATTCAGAAACAAAGATGGAACTTTAGCATAGATAAGATTAGCTAGGTATAGAAGAAAACAAAAGACTGAATCTCATTTAGATAAAATATTTTCTTGCTCCAATTCATGTATTGACTTAGTAAACTCACAAAACAGGTTACTTGGACTTTGACACGGATTCTGACCCGTGCCAGCAGCGCAGGACCTAAGGCAAGTATACCTTGCCTTTCTACACAGCTTTATTTACATGCACTGTCTTTATCTATTATCCAGTTTTTCTTACATTATTGATATGTTTCTTTCTTGTCCTGTTCGTATATTGGTATCATTGATTTGTAGACCGTGTTCACAGTTAGCCTTGATTGAGTCGTGCCTCCGTGTCTTGAACCTTGAAGCTAACCTGCGAGTCCACGATAGGGACGAGGGTTAGTAGTTATTGGTCCACACCTGCGAGTCCACACTAGGGACGAGGGTGATGCTAGCCTGCGAGTCCACACTAGGGACGAGGGTTAGTAGTAGATGCTAGCCTGCGAGTCCACACTAGGGACGAGGGTTAGCAATATAGGGTTTAGCCTGTGAGTCCACACTAGGGACGAGGGTGATGCTAGCCTGCGAGTCCACACTAGGGACGAGGGTTAGTAGTAGATGCTAGCCTGCGAGTCCACACTAGGGACGAGGGTTAGTAGTAGATGCTAGCCTGCGAGTCCACACTAGGGACGAGGGTTAGTAGTATAGGGTTACGCCCGCGAGTCCACACTAGGGACGAGGGTGATGCTAATCTGCGAGTCCACACTAGGGACGAGGATTAGTAGTTCAAACCTGCGAGTCCACGCCAGGGACGAGGGTTTGAGTATTCGATTCGGTTATCCGTTGACATCTTGACATGAGTTTCTCTAG
Source organism: Iris pallida (assembly GCA_029216955.1). NCBI lineage: Eukaryota > Viridiplantae > Streptophyta > Magnoliopsida > Asparagales > Iridaceae > Iris > Iris pallida. The sequence continues at coordinate 1,350,348 of JANAVB010003599.1, read as the reverse complement.
TCCTCGTTCAGCAGTTCATATATGTGTAGACAGTGTATAGTTTCGTGCCTTATTCAGTGCTCAGTTTTACTTGTTTATTCTGTATTTTCTCCATACAAAATAAACTGTTAGAAATGCTCGTTTTTATGTATCTTGCTAGTCCTCTGAGGACCTGATGATCTCTTCAGGTTAGCCGAGCTTGAGTTAGGAGCAGACCAGAGGGTTGAGCCAGCATCAGATCGCATCGCTTGCACTTGAGGTGGTCTAGATTAGCAGTTTTTATTCAGTTAGTTACTCCATGTATTTTTCTATTTTCTTCCGTCTATTGGTAGTGGATTTGTGTCCACCGGACGTGACAGTGATTCTTGATATTCAATTTATTCATTATTATTCAGTTCATGTCTTTTCATTGATCTTGATTGTGACATGATTATTCCTGTGGATGAGATTTAGTTTACCATGTAAATCTAGATTGTCGTGACTTGTATTTAGACAGCGTACTACTGCCGACACTGCGGCGTAGGCTGGGCTTGGACACGTTTCGTATCCGAAAAGCGGGTGCGGGTCGTGACAGCCAGCTCGCGAGCTCAAATGAGTCGAGTACTTCTAAGCTTGAGCTTGGATCGTTTATTAAACGAGCTCAGAAATGAAGCTTGAGCTCAGCTTGTTTACTAAACGAACCGAGCTCAAACGAGCTTTTATCGAGCCGAGTTTCGAGCAGCTCGCGAACGGCTTGGCTCATTTGCAGCCCTACCCTTAAATCAGCCATTAAGCAGTCCAAAACCAGTCCTAATTAGCCCATGTATCAGCCATCATTTAGCTATAGTAAGGTAATGGTTAGATGATCAATATGTGACCTAAGATGGACTAGATGACCTAGACACTAGGATTTTATGGTAGGTAATATTAGTATAGGATAGTATCTAGCTATCCTAGGAAACCTAGGTTAGTATTCCAAGGTTAGAGTGGTATCCCAAGATACCATAGGGTATCTCATGATACCTTAATGTATGTTGAGGGTGACCAACATGTGAAATAAGATGGACTTGATGGGCTAGATACCTGGATTTTAGGGTTGGTAATGACTAGATAGGTTAGTGTCTAGCTACCCTAAGAAGCCTAGGTTAGCCTACCAAGGTATAGATGGGTTACCTTGGTATTGAGGCAAGGTATTGGGAATACCTTGTAAAGGGTAAAGGTAAGGTATTGGGGTAAGTCTAAGTTTGGGATTTTGATTGTTAAGATGGGGTTAGATATAGGTTGTCTTGGTAGATAATGTTTAGATAAGGGTAGTTTAGTCTAGTTTTGATCCCCGTTGACCAAGAGTTGACTTTTTGACCAAAGTCAACTACGAGTCAACACATTACCTAGAATTGACCCAGAACCAAACCAGAGTTGACCAGTTGACTGAAAGTCAATTGTTAGTCAACATTTGACTAGTTTGACCTAGGGTTGACCCAGGGTTGACCCAAGGTTGACTCAGTGTTGACCAGATTTGACCAGAGTTGACTTTTTGACCAGAAGTCAACTGTAAGTCAACACTTGACCCAGATTGACCTAGTTTAACTTGAATTGACTTCCTGTGACCTTGTTTGACCTTGGTTGTCCTAGTGTGACTCAGTATGACCTAGTATGACCTAGTTTAGCTTGGTGTAACTTGGTTTGACCTAGTTTTGACTTAGACTAGCATATCATGACTAGATTAGCTTTCCTTTCATTATTAAACCATGTTTGGACTCATGGCATCTCATCTATAGGTCTGTGATTACTATGAGCATCTGTTCACCTTATCAGCTCAGGACCACAGGCGAGTACATTCACTGATAGTTTTGTAACTCCACTTTCCTATTTTCCTAAATAAAATTCAAAATTTATTTTTATACTTATTTTTTTTATTTGGAAAACATTTTTAAAAGAATTACATTTTTACAATTTAACAATTAAAAGTTGTTGTAACAACTTTTATATTGTTTTTCTTAATTTAAAAACTGTTTTTAAATGATTTATGCAATAATGAAACAGCAAGGGGTTTATTTGTAAATTTTCCTATTTAAATTTCGTTGCGGGCAAATACGAAAAGGCAAGGGGGTTCTTTGCTTATTGCCATGTAGCGGGGGGGGTTTTTTGTAAAATTGCCATTTAAGTTTTATTTAACCGACCGTTCGGTGGAGAGAGAACGGCCATTCATTCATTTCTCCACCGCCTCTTTCTCGTTCTCTCCGCCGACTCTTCGTTCTCCCCTTTTCTCTCGAGCTCTCCACCAGTTTCTCGAGTCTTCCACCAGCTTCTCGAGTCCTTCGCCGACTCCTCGGGTTCCCAGCTTCGACGGCGACTCTGATGATGATGACGACGACGACGACGATGATGATGATGGCGGCTCTGGTGGCGTAGATCTGAGGGAGCGCGACGATTCTGATGGCGACGACCCCGATGATGATGGCTTTGACGGTGGCGACTCTGGGAGCTTGGCAGTAACTCGAGCTCGTTGTCTCTTCGTCTTCTTCCTGTCTTCTTCCTCAACGAGCTTGGCTTCGACTTCCAGAGGGTAAACCCTAACCCTAACCCTAATCTCTACTGTTGGTCAGATCTATGGCAGATCTATGGCCTAGACTCTGAGATCCTTTGATCGGTGACGAGATCTAGGGGTTCTGTGGTTGTGTGAGATCGATGATGTTGTCTTTCTCTTCGAACAGTTCTAACTGTTCAGATCCGTTGGATCTAGGGTTTCTGTGGTCCGATCTTGTAGATCGACCCTTGCATGTGGTTATTTTGGGTTGCATGTTAGATCTGTGATGTTTTTAGTTGATTCTTTGAGATCATTTGATCTGTGAATATTCTGTGGTTGTGATTATTATTTTTCTGAGGAGTTTTCTACAGATCTGGTAGTGGTTCCAGATCTGTTGAGAGTGGGTTTTTCGTTGGTGATTTCTGTGGGAATCCAGTGGATCTATTCCTTTTGCTTACTGTCGGTTGACCTAGACCTAACGAACCCAGTGGTGACTCTAGGGTTGCTCGGTTCGTTAGATCTAGAATGGGTTTGTTTTGGACAGTTTCCTTATCCATTTCTGTGTGGATTTTGGGATAGATCTGATGTTCTGAATCCTTCTTTTTTGGGACTGAGATCCTGTGTCTAAACACTTTCGTGTCTGACACTGCATGCATGCCATAATTGGGATATGATGTTAGTTCCTTTTGATGAACTGAGATCTCAGTCGGACACACTCGTGTCCGACACTGCATGTATATTTTATGGATTTTAATTGATAACTTCTTCTTCTCTTTTCTGTTATTTGTTGTTGAGGGATTCTTCTGGTGTTGGACTTCTGTCCCGACTGGACTGTGGACTGTACCTACCTGTTCGTATCCGATGTTCGTGTCGGATACGAAGTGGCGCGAAGTTGTGGCTAGAACATTGCTGGACTTGCTGTGGCCGTGTCCTCTTTCCCGTGTCCGACGTGCGTGTTGGACACCAAGGAGATGATGTGACCTTCTGACCTGACGTGACTGGCTTGAACTTCGGGCCTGACCGGCGGTGGACTTTGGCAGTTTGTGGCTTTTATCTGTTGGGCCGGGTTGGTGTTTATTCAGTGGGTTTATTGTGTATTCTTTGTGGGCTGAAGTATGGGCTGGGCCATACAGTATTGTGTTGTAATATTATTTTATTAATTATAGCTGGATAACTGTAATTATTTGTGGGTGGGCTGGTTTGGCTGGGCCATGTTGGGCCGGGCTTATATGCTGTTGTAGTTATGTTTGGGCTGGTTAGAAGTTGGGTCTGAACTGATCCTTGGTTCTGGGTTGGGCCGAGTGACTGTGGGTTGACCTGTGGACTTTGCCTTTGGGGCAGAACTGTCTGTAGTATAATTTTTGTAAAACCTTTTTTTCAATTAAATAAAAAATGTTATTTTCTCAATTGCTGTGAGTTGATGGAAACATCCTCTTAAGACCAATTTTTGTAATTAAAAACAATTAGTTAACTTTTTACTGCTGTTTAGTTAATTCTTTATGACTGTTAAAACCAGTTTATAAACAAACCACTTTTATATATAAAGTTGCAAATGCTAACTCTATATATATAATGAGTTTTTGAAGTATAACTTATAGAGACTCTTAGTGTTAAACACGTAAAACCAAGGGTTGTGTTTAACATTTGTTTTTCCCAAAAGAAAACGGGTAATTAGTAATTAAACCTAGTACTTGTGAACCTCCAAATAAGACTAACTTATTTGGGAAGAATCAAGATAAGGATTTAGTTCTTTAATCAACCTAGAAGCAACTAGCATAGTTTATTAACCAACTTGTACATCACTATTGTTAACAGGAGAACATCCAGCTAGATTGCCTACCATATTGCTGGAGCCAGGCAAGTACATTCTATGGTTCTGTTCAGTGCATTTTCCTTGTTCTTTATTGCTGACACACTGCGACACGTTCATGTTCTTTCTGGCTTGTTCTTTCATGTTCTTACTTGTATCTTGGGGTGGGGAAATACTCTAGATATGTGACTAAACCCGGTTACTTATTCATGATCTTTAGTTTAGGCCTCGCACAGTGCACGCGGGTCCTAAGCCGTACCTACATGATCTTCCAGGATCCTTTCATGTTCTTTCATGATCTTACCCAAGCCGGTCACATATCTAAGTAGTATTTCAAACATATAAACACATGTTCAGGATATTGTTCTTACATTAGTTTCTCTTGATCCTGATCTTGATATTAGTCGTGATCTTTACTGCATCTTACATTGTCATGATCTTTCATGTATCTTTATAGCAGTAATTCATGATCTTCATGTTCTTTACATACTTGTTCTTATCCTGTTCTTCCAGCATTTACTTTCCATATCATTATGTTATTGTTCATTACCTAGAACTGTGCTTTGCTCCGCTCCTGACTGGATATGTTATGATAGGTGAGATGGAGGCTTTATGTGACACATACTATGGACATGATACTGCTTTCCTTGAGCCAGCTGGAGCTGCTTGTGACATAGAGGCTGCAGAAGCCTAGTTATCTTCCTTTTAGTTGTCTTTCCTGCTTTTGAGACTTTAGTCAGACTTTAGTTACATTTCTGGATGAATGTAATAATAAAATGCTTAGACATGTATTTGAATATTCTGGGATCATTTATAGATATGCTGTGACATTACTTCTCATTTACTTGACTTGTTAGATTTTCCCTAGTTCTGGTACAGCTTACTTCGTCGTGTCTAACGACGAAGGCTGGGCGTGTCCGACTCGTGTCCGATTATTCGGGAGCGGGTCGTGACATGTTTTTAGTGGTGGCCCATGCAGGTCTATCCTAATGGTACCTAGGACTTAGCGTACTATTGGGGGACTTGATTACCCTAGGGAAACTTGATCACAGCATAGGAAAATCGGGAATTAAGGGTATATCAGGTTATTCATGTTCTTCAGGTGCTTTATTATTATAAAAACATTGTTTGATAGGTTTTAGGGTTTGTCGTTCAACGAAGTTTTCTTTTTATGCAGGATGGTCACTACAAGGAAGACCGCAGACCAGGCTGGAGTTGCAGGCACTTCTGGAGTTGCAGGCGGTTCGGAGCAGGCCGCACTAGAGCAGCCCGCACCAGACGTCCAGGCAGATCAGCTTCCGCCAGCGCCTCCTATCTTTCCATCGCTACCGCCGACGATGATGCTTGACGGCAACCAGGTGATGGCGTTGTTTCAGCACTTTCTGGAGGCCCAGAACCATCAGGCAGCGCAGTTCAGAGCGACTGTCGTCGACGCGCTGAGGACCAGGGAGCCGGCAGCGCCAGCACCAGCACCAGTAGCACCTCCAGCACCGCGAGGACCGAGACCCGGGACAGCGAAGGAGTACCAGCACCTTAGCCCGATGGACTTCTGGGGCGACGAGGGGATCATCTATGCAGATGAATGGCTGGAGAATGCAGAGAGGACTTTGACCATGGCGAACATTCCAGAGGACCAGAAGGTGTCAGTGGCTAGCATGCGACTCTTTGACTTGGCGAGAGCTTGGTACCGGGAGGACCCCCAGTTGGCGGAGCCCCGGGTGTCTTGGACAGTTTTCAAAACACTGTTCAAGGAGAAATTCTTCCCAGAGGTGGAGCGTGATGAGTTGAGGGTGCAGTTCGAGGCGCTGCAGCAGGGGACGATGACGGTCGCACAGTACACTTCGGAGTTTACCAGGCTCAGCAGGTTCGCTGAGAGACTGGTTAGAGAGCCAGAGGACAGAGCATGGAGATTCAAGAAGGGTCTCAACAGGGAGCTGCGACATGCGGTGGCGATTAGTCAGGCGACTACCTACTCTAGCATCCTCAAGATCGCCCAGGCAGTTGAGAAGGAGGCGGACCCCAAGCTGAAGAGGGACCGGGATGTGGCCAGCAGCAGTTTCCAGGCACCAGCGAAGAGGGTTCAGACTCAGACCCAGACGAGGCCTCAGCAGCAGCAGCATCACCGACAGGCCAGAGCTCCAGCACATCAGCATCAGAGACAGCAGCTAGCGACTCCTTGTGCCTATTGCCATCGCCCTGGACATCATATCGACGAGTGCCGCAAGAGGTTGGGACTTTGCCTCTTCTGCGGATCGGATGCACACCAGATGAGGGACTGCGCACAGGCTACAGCCAGACTAGCAGGAGGACGAGGAGGAGGACCACCGGCTGCACCACCCAGAGCATTACCTGCACCACCCCAGAGAGGAGGAGCTCTACCACCCCAGCAGCAGAGGTTTGCACAGCATCAGCAGCAGCAGAGAGGAGGAGCTCAGCAGGGACGTGCTTACGTCATGGCTGCAGTTGAGGAGGACGAGGCAGTGCCAGATGTGATCACAGGTTCTATACTTTTACATTCTTTCCCTGCCATTGCATTATTTGATTCTGGAGCCACCCATAGCTTTGTGTCGTATGAGTTTTTGCATAGACACGGCTTCACACCCAAGCCCACTAGGCGGAACTGTCAGATCATGACAGGAGGCGGATCAGTTCCAGTAAGTGAGATGGTGGAATGCCCTATCACTATTGCTGGGAGAGAGATTCGAGCTCGACTTCTAGTGATGCCACTGCCTAGATTCGACGTAGTCCTCGGCATTGACTGGATGAGCGAGTAGTTTGCTGTAATCGACTGCCATGAGGGAAAGGTGATCTTCAGCCCGCCAGGAGTTCCACCGTTCGAGATCAGCAGACGAGTTGCAGAGAGGCCAGAGAGAGTCTACTTCGGAGCAGTTGCAGAAGACCAGAAGTTGCCGCACCCGCTGATTGCAGAGTATCTCGACGTCTTTCCAGAGGAGCTGCCAGGATTGCCGCCGGATCGAGATGTGGAGTTCAGTATTGATCTAGTGCCCGGATCAGCACCGAAGTCCCAGCACTGTTACAAGATCAACCCGAAGGAAGCTGCGGAGTTGAAGGCGCAGATTGATGAGCTGGAGGGCAAAGGATTTATTCGCTCCAGTGCTTCACCCTGGGGAGCACCGGTGCTTTTTGTGCCCAAGAAGGATGGGACGGTGAGGATGTGCATAGACTACCGTGCACTCAACAATATCACCATCAAGAATAGATATCCCTTGCCGCGGATTGATGAGCTGTTTGACCAGCTTAGTGGAGCGAAGGTCTTTTCTAAGATCGATCTTCGATCGGGGTACCACCAGATGAAGGTTCGGGAGCAGGATATTCCGAAGACAGCCTTCAACACCCGATACGGCCAGTATGAGTTCCTAGTGATGCCGTTCGGACTCACCAATGCCCCAGCTGTGTTTATGAACCTGATGAATAAGGTTTTCCACAAGTATTTGGATAAGTTTGTCGTAGTTTTCATTGACGACATTCTGATCTATTCCAAGACGGAGGAGGAGCATGTTGAGCATCTGCGGATTGTTTTGGAGATTCTGCGGAAGGAGAAGCTGTACGGAAAACTCTCGAAATGTGAGTTTTTCTTGGACAGAGTGGAGTTTCTAGGGCATGTGGTGACTGGAGAGGGGATTTCTGTGGATCCCAAGAAGATTGAGGCAGTGGAAGCATGAGCACCTCCCAAGTCAGTAGCAGAGATTCGTAGTTTCCTGGGTCTAGCAGGATACTACAGGAAGTTCGTGAAGGATTTCGCCAGGATAGCAGAGCCTATGACGAAGCTTACGCGGAAGGACGAGGAGTTCATATGGAGCGACGCCTGCCAGACAGCCTTTGAAGAATTGAAGAGAAGACTGACGACTGCACCAGTTCTAGCTTTGCCATCAGGATCAGGAGGATTCGTCATCTACAGCGATGCTTCAGGGAAAGGCTTGGGATGTGTGCTGGAGCAGAACAAGAAGGTTATAGCGTATGCTTCTAGACAGTTGAGGCCCCATGAGAAGAATTATCCTACACATGACTTGGAGCTTGCAGCAGTCATATTTGCCTTGAAACTGTGGAAGCATTACCTATATGGAGAGAGAGTGGACATCTTCACGGACCACAAAAGCCTGAAGTATGTCTTTACTCAGAAGGAGCTGAATATGAGGCAGCGCAGATGGCTGGAACTCATGAAGGACTTCGACATCAGTCTGCAGTATCATCCTGGGAAGGCGAATGTGGTTGCAGATGCTCTCAGTCGATATCCTATTGCTATGTATCTCACCATGGACCGGCATCTATTGGAGGATCTGGAGAGCCTTGGGATTGAGATTGTTCTCCCAGGGTATGGAGGTCAGATGATGCATATGCAGATACAGTCGGGGTTGCTAGAGAAGATCAAGGAGGCCCAGTTGCTTGATGAGGGAATCCAAGGTCTTAGAGCTCAGGCAGAGTTAGGTCTGCTCGATGATTTCATCATTGCAGAGGACGGATCCTTGAGGCATGGGAGTCAGCTGTGTGTGCCCAAGGACTTGCGGGAGGAAGTGATGCAGGAGGCCCACCAGTCACGATATTCTATACATCCTGGATCTACCAAGATGTACAAGGATTTGCGTGAGTATGTTTGGTGGTATGGGATGAAGAGAGAGGTCGCCAGATTTGTTTCCAGATGCCTTGTGTGCCAGCAAGTCAAGGCGGAGCGCCAGAGACCAGCGGGACTACTCCAGCCTTTACCTATTCCGGAATGGAAGTGGGAGCACATTACCATGGATTTTGTCTCTGGATAGCCGCGTACTCCCAGTGGCAAGGACGCTATTTGGGTGATCGTGGACAGATTGACAAAGTCCGCTCATTTTATTCCGTTCAAGGTTGGGCTGTCGACCGAGAAGCTTGCAGACCTCTACATGCGTCAGATCGTGAGGATTCACGGGGTGCCAGTTAGCATCGTTTCAGATCGAGACAGCCGCTTCACATCACACTTCTGGAGGAGTCTACAGCAGAGCTTGGGATCACAGTTGAAGTTCAGCACAGCCTATCATCCGCAGACGGACGGACAGTCTGAGAGGACCATTCAGACTTTGGAGGACATGCTACGGGTTTGCGCACTCGACTTCGGCGGTTCGTGGGAGGACCATTTACACCTCGTGGAGTTTGCCTATAACAACAGTTATCAGGCCAGCATCGAGATGACTCCATTTGAGGCGCTGTACGGACGGAGGTGTCGCACGCCATTATCCTGGGACGACGTTGGCGAGAGAGCTTTACTTGGGCCAGAGATGGTGGTGGACTCAGCAGAGAAAGTCAGACTGATCCGGGAGCGTATCAGAGTTGCACAGGATCGGCAGAAGCATTGGGCGGACAGCACCAGACGGCCGCTTGAGTTCGAGGTTGGAGACAGAGTGTTCTTGAAGATCTCACCGACCAGAGGCGTCATTCGGTTCGGTAGAGGCGGGAAGCTCAGTCCGAGATTCATTGGACCATTCGACGTGACAGCACGGATTGGCGAGGTGGCGTACCGACTAGCGCTTCCAGCTAGGTTGGAGGGAGTGCATGATGTTTTCCACGTATCTCAGCTTCGACGATACATTCCAGACCCCAGCCACGTGGTGGACTATTCAGAGCTAGAGGTGGGCCCGAGACTGACTTACGAGGAGCAGCCAGTAGAGATCCTCGACCGGAGGGAGAAGCGTCTGCGGAACCAGACCATTCCTCTTGTTCGCGTCATGTGGAGACACCACTCTCCGGGAGAGTCCACATGGGAGCGTGAGGATGAGATGCGTGAGCGATACCCTAGTTTGTTCACTTGAGTGCTTTGTATTGTATGCATTTTTTTTGAATTCAACAAACAACTTCTTGGATTCACTCTTTTGACTTCCTGTGTTGCATTCCAATTTCGAGGACGAAATTTTTCAAGGGGGAGAGATTTGTAACTCCACTTTCCTGTTTTCCTAAATAAAATTCAAAATTTATTTTTATACTTATTTTTTTTATTTGGAAAACATTTTTAAAAGAATTACATTTTTACAATTTAACAATTAAAAGTTGTTGTAACAACTTTTATATTGTTTTTCTTAATTTAAAAACTGTTTTTAAATGATTTATGCAATAATGAAACAGCAAGGGGTTTATTTGTAAATTTTCCTATTTAAATTTCGTTGCGGGCAAATACGAAAAGGCAAGGGGGTTCTTTGCTTATTGCCATGTAGCGGGGGGGGGGTTTTTTGTAAAATTGCCATTTAAGTTTTATTTAACCGACCGTTCGGTGGAGAGAGAACGGCCATTCATTCATTTCTCCACCGCCTCTTTCTCGTTCTCTCCGCCGACTCTTCGTTCTCCCCTTTTCTCTCGAGCTCTCCACCAGTTTCTCGAGTCTTCCACCAGCTTCTCGAGTCCTTCGCCGACTCCTCGGGTTCCCAGCTTCGACGGCGACTCGACGGCGACTCTGATGATGATGACGACGACGACGACGATGATGATGATGGCGGCTCTGGTGGCGTAGATCTGAGGGAGCGCGACGATTCTGATGGCGACGACCCCGATGATGATGGCTTTGACGGTGGCGACTCTGGGAGCTTGGCAGTAACTCGAGCTCGTTGTCTCTTCGTCTTCTTCCTGTCTTCTTCCTCGACGAGCTTGGCTTCGACTTCCAGAGGGTAAACCCTAACCCTAACCCTAATCTCTACTGTTGGTCAGATCTATGGCAGATCTATGGCCTAGACTCTGAGATCCTTTGATCGGTGACGAGATCTAGGGGTTCTGTGGTTGTGTGAGATCGATGATGTTGTCTTTCTCTTCGAACAGTTCTAACTGTTCAGATCCGTTGGATCTAGGGTTTCTGTGGTCCGATCTTGTAGATCGACCCTTGCATGTGGTTATTTTGGGTTGCATGTTAGATCTGTGATGTTTTTAGTTGATTCTTTGAGATCATTTGATCTGTGAATATTCTGTGGTTGTGATTATTATTTTTCTGAGGAGTTTTCTACAGATCTGGTAGTGGTTCCAGATCTGTTGAGAGTGGGTTTTTCGTTGGTGATTTCTGTGGGAATCCAGTGGATCTATTCCTTTTGCTTACTGTCGGTTGACCTAGACCTAACGAACCTAGTGGTGACTCTAGGGTTGCTCGGTTCGTTAGATCTAGAATGGGTTTGTTTTGGACAGTTTCCTTATCCATTTCTGTGTGGATTTTGGGATAGATCTGATGTTCTGAATCCTTCTTTTTTGGGACTGAGATCCTGTGTCTAAACACTTTCGTGTCTGACACTGCATGCATGCCATAATTGGGATATGATGTTAGTTCCTTTTGATGAACTGAGATCTCAGTCGGACACACTCGTGTCCGACACTGCATGTATATTTTATGGATTTTAATTGATAACTTCTTCTTCTCTTTTCTGTTATTTGTTGTTGAGGGATTCTTCTGGTGTTGGACTTCTGTCCCGACTGGACTGTGGACTGTACCTACCTGTTCGTATCCGATGTTCGTGTCGGATACGAAGTGGCGCGAAGTTGTGGCTAGAACATTGCTGGACTTGCTGTGGCCGTGTCCTCTTTCCCGTGTCCGACGTGCGTGTTGGACACCAAGGAGATGATGTGACCTTCTGACCTGACGTGACTGGCTTGAACTTCGGGCCTGACCGGCGGTGGACTTTGGCAGTTTGTGGCTTTTATCTGTTGGGCCGGGTTGGTGTTTATTCAGTGGGTTTATTGTGTATTCTTTGTGGGCTGAAGTATGGGCTGGGCCATACAGTATTGTGTTGTAATATTATTTTATTAATTATAGCTGGATAACTGTAATTATTTGTGGGTGGGCTGGTTTGGCTGGGCCATGTTGGGCCGGGCTTATATGCTGTTGTAGTTATGTTTGGGCTGGTTAGAAGTTGGGTCTGAACTGATCCTTGGTTCTGGGTTGGGCCGAGTGACTGTGGGTTGACCTGTGGACTTTGCCTTTGGGGCAGAACTGTCTGTAGTATAATTTTTGTAAAACCTTTTTTTCAATTAAATAAAAAATGTTATTTTCCCAATTGCTGTGAGTTGATGGAAACATCCTCTTAAGACCAATTTTTGTAATTAAAAACAATTAGTTAACTTTTTACTGCTGTTTAGTTAATTCTTTATGACTGTTAAAACCAGTTTATAAACAAACCACTTTTATATATAAAGTTGCAAATGCTAACTCTATATATATAATGAGTTTTTGAAGTATAACTTATAGAGACTCTTAGTGTTAAACACGTAAAACCAAGGGTTGTGTTTAACATTTGTTTTTCCCAAAAGAAAACGGGTAATTAGTAATTAAACCTAGTACTTGTGAACCTCCAAATAAGACTAACTTATTTGGGAAGAATCAAGATAAGGATTTAGTTCTTTAATCAACCTAGAAGCAACTAGCATAGTTTATTAACCAACTTGTACATCACTATTGTTAACAGGAGAACATCCAGCTAGATTGCCTACCATATTGCTGGAGCCAGGCAAGTACATTCTATGGTTCTGTTCAGTGCATTTTCCTTGTTCTTTATTGCTGACACACTGCGACACGTTCATGTTCTTTCTGGCTTGTTCTTTCATGTTCTTACTTGTATCTTGGGGTGGGGAAATACTCTAGATATGTGACTAAACCCGGTTACTTATTCATGATCTTTAGTTTAGGCCTCGCACAGTGCACGCGGGTCCTAAGCCGTACCTACATGATCTTCCAGGATCCTTTCATGTTCTTTCATGATCTTACCCAAGCCGGTCACATATCTAAGTAGTATTTCAAACATATAAACACATGTTCAGGATATTGTTCTTACATTAGTTTCTCTTGATCCTGATCTTGATATTAGTCGTGATCTTTACTGCATCTTACATTGTCATGATCTTTCATGTATCTTTATAGCAGTAATTCATGATCTTCATGTTCTTTACATACTTGTTCTTATCCTGTTCTTCCAGCATTTACTTTCCATATCATTATGTTATTGTTCATTACCTAGAACTGTGCTTTGCTCCGCTCCTGACTGGATATGTTATGATAGGTGAGATGGAGGCTTTATGTGACACATACTATGGACATGATACTGCTTTCCTTGAGCCAGCTGGAGCTGCTTGTGACATAGAGGCTGCAGAAGCCTAGTTATCTTCCTTTTAGTTGTCTTTCCTGCTTTTGAGACTTTAGTCAGACTTTAGTTACATTTCTGGATGAATGTAATAATAAAATGCTTAGACATGTATTTGAATATTCTGGGATCATTTATAGATATGCTGTGACATTACTTCTCATTTACTTGACTTGTTAGATTTTCCCTAGTTCTGGTACAGCTTACTTCGTCGTGTCTAACGACGAAGGCTGGGCGTGTCCGACTCGTGTCCGATTATTCGGGAGCGGGTCGTGACATGTTTTCATTGTCTTGATATCTGCTATATCCGATTCAATTGTAGTGTCTTACTTGATTTCCAGACACGATAGTTCACGGACTAGTATATGTCGGATCCTGTCATGAGATGTTGTTCCCGGATTACTTGGTATATTTGTACAAGACTCGACTTGTTACTTGTACTTGTATAGACATGGACTTAGGAGTGGGCTGATCACCTGCTTTTGAATCCCGTGTCATGACGTGTTATGTCCGGATCCTTTATACTATTCGGGGATGGGGAGTTATTAGTGGTTGTGTGATCAAAATTTCCACTTGTTCTTCACACTTGTACTCGTCACTTGTCCATAGCTACTTGTTCATAACTTTCCATGGTGATCGGCCTTATTCTTCACACTTGTTACTTGTTCGTAGTCGGTCAGATGGAAAGCCTGAACATGTTTTTCCCAAGCCGATCACATAACGCACTAATAATTCAAGGCACCTTTTATATTTATTTATCATAGGAGGCTAAATTCTGTTCGGGAGAAGGGTTACAACCCCGGTCCTTGTTTGGTTTAAGGGTTGTAACTCGGCTTCCGAATGGTTCCCAAGTCATCCTATATATATATACATATTGTCATCCTATTCAGTACTCACATCTTGATATATATTTCCTGTTGATTTTGTCTTGTTTTTCATTATACTGTCTCTTATAGAATTTGTCAATTCATATGGAACTGCTGTTAGTGTTTGTACTTGCTCATTTTCCTGACAGGATACCGTTGATATATTACAGATGATTCTGAGGTAGATTGCCCGACCTATTATGGGGTCGAGTTAGATGGAGTAGACCAGGACCGTGGCTTGATAGTAGAGCCACTAGACTTTGCACTCCCAGAGTAGTTAGTTTAGTTAGGTTTGCCTGGACTGCGATCCAGCTAGTACTTTCAAATTGTAGTATTTTATAATATATTCTGTGACTCTGTGATGTTGTGTATATCTCTGGACTTGTGTGGATCTTGAACTTATTTCCTATTTTCATTTATCATATTTTCTTCCCACGCTATCTACCTTAGTTTTATTTTGTGATTGCGACTGTATTGCTATGTCACCTCCATTCGGAGTGTATATACTGTACAGGTACCTTTATACTGTTTAGTCGTAGTATTTACAGACCTTATATACAGCGTTCTACAGCCGATTCTGCGGCGTAGGCTGGACGTAACCACGTGCTCGTACCCCTAATCAGGGTGCGGGTCGTGACAGATTTAGATCATCAGATTTTCGGTAAGAACAAAATATCAAAGTTTCCAATAAATATCAATACTAAAGGGGGGGAAAACAAGTTATTACCTGGGCATGTTAATTTTAACATAAAATTTGTAAGAATCTGCATAACATCAAATTTTACGAGATTTACGATAGCATAATTTGGGCAAAAACATTAGAAATATATTATAAGAAAATATGATCCAGCAAAGTGGGATTTTAGCAATTTTTTTTTTTTTTGGCAAAAAACTGCAAACAAAGAGAAACAAACATTCCAATACATATCAAGACACACAAAAAGGGATATTTAGCAAATGCCCCCATTCAAAATATAGAAACTAGGAGATACCTCCACTGTTTTAAATTCAACGAAGAACTTTCTGCATTCCAAGCAACAAGCAAAGAAAGCGTCTTTCAACGTTGTTCAGGTATAAGTCGAGGTATACTGATACGTATCAGTCAACGTCACAACCCAGTAAAAAATACGAGGAACATGGGTGTAACATGGCCAACTACGTAGTACATACTACAAAATGCTCGCTCTACTACTCCGAAATTAGGTCACAACTGTAATAGACTATGTCGGGTTTAATCTAGCATGCGAAGTCCACCTATGACCTACAAGCACTCTATAATCTATATCCCAGTCAAATAAGTAAGAACATATGCAAGATGATCATGATATAGGTAAAGCACTAAGGCCCATGCCCTAACATATTACAATCCATAAGCTAGCAATACATAAGAAGTCTAGTAGTTGAGCATGTCCAAGTATTTGATCAAGGTACATAAATATACATATACAAAATAAAGAGTCTTAATAGCAAAATGGGAACAAACTCCCAGAACAACTAGGGCTAATAAATGCCACCGGTTAAACGCTACTAAAATGATAACAACTAACAGAAACAGAAAAATCACTCATGTGTTGGCACCAGCATCCTTTTGCGTATCATCCTGGCCAACAAGATATAGATCTGGAACCTCCTCTTTCTCGGGCCCTAAATATGAAATCATGATAAGACCCCACCAAGCAGAATGCCACAAACAAAGCCCAGAAAATTCAAAACAAAAATACAGAGCATTAGACATCCATGGCTACTCAAAGTGCAGCAGTATATATATAATTAGATAATATTTTTATTATTTGTTATTATACGTACAAAGTATGTGCATTTACGAGTTAGAAAAGATATTAGACTATAATTGGATAATATTCTTATTATTCGTTATTATGCGTGTGCATTTACCAGTAGAAAAGTAATTATTATTAATTTTTGTTTTTTCCAACCCGACCAAAAGTGAGAATATAGTCCCGTAAATTACTTTTATACCCCTCCACCCTCTCTCTCTCTCTATATATGAAATGACCTAACCCTAATAAATTCTCTATCCTCTCCTCGCCTCTCCTCTCTGCCGCCGCCGTTGTCCTATGGATTCTTCTCCCGCTCCCGCAGCCGCTCCTGCCTCGAATCTCATCCACAAAGGAAAAGAGGTGGCGAAGCCCGACGTGCCGAGGCCCTCGAGATCCGGGCGCAGAGTTCTCAACCCCCCTCCGCTCTCCCCCTCCTCTCCCGCCACCGCTGCAGCGGCTGCAAATTCCGCCGCGGACAAGATGAAGGGTCTCCTAATTGACAAAGGAAAAGAAAAGCCTTCATGCCGGCGCCGCAAAGTAAAAGAAGGGGCGGCGAAAGCCGACGTGCGGAGGCCTCCGAGCGCCAGGTGCCAGAATCGCAAGGCTCTGTCGGACCCGTCGTCGAAGCCCAAAAAGCCTCGGGTGTCCACCGCGGTGGATATCTCGCCTGAGTGGTTCGAACGGTGCCTCCGACTTGAGATGGAAGACGGAGATGACATGGGTTATGTGCCCTTCGACTATGAGAAGCACGAGAGGGAAGAGATGGAGAAAGGTAAGATTATTGCTTCATTTTTCTTGTGTTGTGTGCGTTAGTGTAATGTTTTTTTTTTTTTTTTTTTTTTTGGATTAGCTGTGGCGGAAAAAGTGCAGTTTGTGAAAGACGGCATCCAGAGATGGATTGACAGGGGCTTTTATGGCATACGTGTTCGGCCGCGTAAGCCAAAGGTAATTCCGGATTAACGGTCTGCTTGGTAACGCTGTTTTCACCGGTTTTGGGGTGTTTTTGAACCACTAGTTTTGGTCTGCTCGAAAACCCTCCAAAACCGGTGTAATGTATTTTTGGGTGGCTTTATAAACATGCTTTATTATTTTGTTCCATTTCTATCCTCACACACAAAAAAAATTGAAATTATAACTACTAATACCCTACCCTATTTAATTTATTCGTGTAAAAAACTTTCAGAACCACTCGTTAGTGAATTATCAAGCATGGATTGGACTGCTTTAAAAGCTGCCGGACCCCTAATAACCGGTACTCTAAAGAAAACCTCATAACCTCTAATATCCGGTACTCTAAAAAAACCTCATAACCGCTTCCCCTACAATTGCCAAGCAGGCCCTAACATATTAATTATTCTTGCATTTTACTATTTCATAGCAATTACTTTTCATGAAATATACAATTCATATAAAAAAGATGCCATTCTTGATTGGTAAATAGATATATTTAATATGTCTTTTGTTTTTAGAAACATCATATTAGTTGGCAGTGTTCTAAATTTCGGCTTATAGGCGGCCGTCTACTGCACAACCGGAAACCCCTTTTCGGCATAGTTAGGCGCCTATTTGGCCCTGTAGGGAAGTGTCCCAACAAGGGATACGGTTGGAAATTCAAAGTTCATACTCTAGCTATGATTTAAACCATACATACTGTTCTATTTTAGAGTCCATTTTTTCACCCACCAAAGCTTGTGTTGATGTTCACCATTCCACTCAAGGTGAAAATCACAATGGTTTTAGTTTACACAAGGGCCAACCCTTGCTTGGAATGGTGATCATCCACACAAGTTTTGCTGGGTGAAAAAAATGTATGCATCTTGCATGATATACAATAGTCCATCACATGTTTTATGGACATTTTTCCTTGCTACACGAAAACTAACATGCTATCTTTCTTTTTCCGCTTGGCCAGATTGTGAGATCCGACAAGGTTGTTTTGTTCAATATGTGCATTTTTGAAGGTTTTATTTTACATGAGCTGGACTGTTAACAGAGCCAAGTAACTCACGTTTAATTTTGTTTGTGGACGTCATGTTGCACAAATACGAAATATGGCCAAGGACACGATATGGAGTCATACATTTTCAGATACATATAAAGGAGCTACACCTATGTTGCACGAATACGGACACCACTTTCCTTTGTCCATGCAACATAGATTGGATGTGAGCTGCAACAATGAAGGTTGGAATTGATTAGAACCTGACATGGGACTTGATTGTTTCTTTGCCTTGGTATAGGTAATCCCATTCAGGCCGTGTTTGATTGGGCTTTTTTTTTTTCCATGGAAAATATTTCCATCACAAATTTCCGCCAATTGTAGTGTTTGATAGCTTATATTTTCCATGAAATTATTTTCCAAAAAACTAACATTTTCCATATTTTCTTTTTAAATGGTGGAAAATGAAACTTGTCCAACCCATAGGAAAATATTATTTTCCATGCAAAGTAACTATTTCCGGTGGAAAATAAAGGCAATCAAACACCCAAATTAAGTTTTCCATGGAATTTTTTTTAAACTCCATGGCATTTTTTTTCCAAGGAAATTAATTCCATGGAATTAATTTATTTTTCCATATCTTTTCCACGCACCCTCAGTGTTTTTCATTTTCTCTCTTAATTAAATGTATACGACCTTTCGGCTGTGTTTGGTTGGACTTTTTTTTCCGTGAAAATATTTCCATCACAAATTTTCCACCAATTGTAGTGTTTGATAACCTATGTCTTCCATGGAATTATTTTCCAAAAAACTACCATTTTCCATATTTTCTTCTAAAATGGTGGAAAATAAAACTTGTCCAACCCGTAGGAAAATATCATTTTCCATGGAAAATAACTATTTCCGTGGGCCGATACCGATCCGATACGGCCGCTACCGATATGATTTGGCATGTTCCGATCCGATACCGACCGATACCAAATATTGACCGATACCGACATTGGGGGTCTTTGTTCCGGTCAATTCGGCAAAACCAATCGGTAAGGGTGACTACTATTTCATATAATTTCAAAACTACTAAGAAATAACGTTGAAATACTTAAAATTATGCCTAAATGTATAAAATATATGTTTTTAAATGTAAATAATTTATTAATAATTATTTGTTTTTCGATACCAAAGTCCGATACTCCGATACGATACCGCCGATACTACCGATATCGCCGATACCAATACTCATAGGAATAGTCCGATACCGATTCCGATACCGATATTGTGAACCTTGGTGTATATACATTGTATACATATATATTTATATATGTATTTGTGTGTGTATATAAGTGTGTGAGAATATATATACATGTATATATGTAGATATGTGTATTTATATATATAGGTATATATGTATGTATTGTGTGTGTCTGTGTCCTGTCCCCTGCCCCCCTCCCCCTACCCCTGCACCAACCTACCCCTGCCCCCCTCCCCCCTACCTCCCTCGATAGCAAGACCCCCCTTCCCCTGCCCCCCTAGACAGCAAGACCCCCCCTACCCCTGCACCCACCCCAACCCTGCCCCCATCGACAGCAAGACCCCCCACCCCCGGGTACCCCCACCCCTCCCTCCACCCCTCGACAGTAAGACCCCCCACACCCACCCCCTTGCACCCACCCCCACCCCTCTCTCCCCCCTCGACAGAAAGACCACCCCAGCTAGGGTTAGGGTTCTCGTGTCCGTGTCTGTGTCTAGATAGCTAGGGCTAGGGTTAGGGTTTACCTGAGGAGGGTGGCTTCGTCGGAGGATGGAGGCGGCGAGGAGGGTGGCTTCGTCGGAGGAGGAAGGCGGCGAGGAAGGCTCCTTCGTCGGAGGAGGGAGGCTGGTCGCCAGAGGGAGGGGTCAGCGGGCGAGCGGGGTCGCTGGGGGAGAAGGGGAGGGTGTCGCCGGAGGGAGGGGTCGCCGGAGGGGAGGGTTCGCCGGGGGGGAGAGGGGAGGGGGATCGAGCGCGCATGAAGAAAAATTTTGGGTGAAATTTTTGTGATTTCGATCGGGCCAGGAGCCCTATATGAAATAAGACAGCGACGTATAAATTATACGTCGCTATACAGCGACGTAAAAGGGACGTCCGTCGCAAAACGTCGCTCGTCAGCGACGTAAAATATACTACGTCGCTGAACGTCGCTACGCAGCGACGTTCAGCGACGTGTAGCACAAGGAGTCGCTATAGGCAATTATCAGCGACGGCTTTTTCTGCCGTCGCTAATATACGTCGCTATTCTAGCATATTTTAGTAGTGTTACATAGTGGACCGCGAGGAGCGGGGCACTACATAATAACCCACTGAGAAAAAGTTGTCCTCAAAACTTAAGATACAAACTCACCTCCACTTTCTGGATCAAGTAAGGTGGAGAGATTGTAGACGCGCGCATTCGTCGCGTTGGCATTCCGCAATTGCTGATTGTGTGGATTATCTCGGAGTGGCGGTGGGCCTGGCAGCTGCCCACGCTCTTCATTATCATATCTATTTCGATTTCTCTTCGGACAATTTCTGATGGCGTGACCTTGTTGGCCACAACGAAAACAAGCGTGATTAGCGGCACTACAGTCCTCCTTGGTGTGTCCATGCTTTCCACAGTGACTGCATACCAAACCTTTCGCATAGCGACATTCTTCATTCGCATGTCCTCGTCGACCGCAGTGGGTACAGATTGTTTCATTTCGTGGTTCTCCATCGGTCTTTTTCTCTCCATCATGATATCTCTTGGCGGACTGATTTCGACTGTTCTGCGCTTTATTGGACGCCTTCTTCAGGCAGAACTGTTCCACCTGTAGCCTCGCCGCCTCAAAGGCCTGAGAATATGACCCACATTCTCGATTCACACTTAACTGGATGTCATCATTCAGACCTCCAACGAATCGATTTATGCGAGTCTGCTCTGTGGGTAGCATCACAGCAGCAAAATTTGCCAGCTTAGCAAATTCAAACTCATAGTCCTTTATGGACATATTTTTCTGTTTCAGTGCGATGAAGTCATCCTCCATCTTCTTGCTCATGGCTGGAGGCAGATATTGATCCAGAAACGCCTTCTTGAACAAGACCCGTGAGATATTCCCATTCCTAGCCGTTGCGAGCAGCGCCGGCTTCTTCGCCTTCCACCACTCCTTCGCCCGCAGCCGTAGAAGCATAACGACACAAACTACCTTTTTGCTACTTGGAACTCCTATGAACGCGAACAGACTCTCCATTTTGTCAATCCAGTCCATCACCTTATCGGATGATGTCCTGCCTTCAAATTCCGGAGGTTTTGCGTCTAAGAAGTCCTTTGGCCTAAAGGAAGTGTGCCTTAGCGTTGGCTGGGGCTCGTCACCCTCCACGGGCTGAATCTCGGGCGTTCCCGTTGGTTTGGTCGCTGCGGGGGTATCTCGATTTGCCGCAAGCGCAGAGACAAGCTGAGTCAAGGAGTCCAACTGTTTCTGTTGGGCCTCATTTCAGGCATGTTGTATCTGATTACGTTCCTCATTGTCCTGCCTCTGCAGTTCTAACAATGTCATGATCCGTTCTATCGGATCGGTCGAGGCATCGGGTCGAGTAGGGGCCATTTTTCTACAAAAGAGTATAACTTCTGTCCGTCTCATAAAATATTATGGACTTATTGTATGGGGCATTGGTTTTCATAACTCAAAATCGGGACACTTTTGAAAGCCATCAAAGTACTTTATATACTTTTTTGAAGACGATATTTGCAAGAGGCCAAGGACGTAAAACCGTGCTCTGATACCACTTTGTCACGCCTCGATCCCGCTAGGGTCGTCCGTCTTGCTTGGATCCTTGCGGGATCGATCGTCCTCGCTAAGGCGTGATGCCGTGCAAGCCTAAGTTGCGCTTGCACAAGGCCATGTACCTGCACAAAAACAACTAGTCAAGCAAAACACACGCACGCACCCATTAGTCAAGCAAAACACACGCACGCATCCATTCATTGCAGAAAACCAAATATTGAACACAGAGATTTGAAATGGAAATACTTTCTTTTATTCATAACTTGATAGGAATACAAGTACAAAGCTTTGCAACATAGATTTGCCTTATAATTGGCTGCATGATTCTCTTTGAAACTCTCTTTTGAAAATAGCCACAATGTTCATACATCATATCCCTTATTACAAGCTGGAATTGAAAGACACCTTCAAAGGAAATGAAACTTGAAAACTTGACTAGAATGAAAATGAAACTTCGAGGCGGTCCATGAGCTCTACTGGGCTAGACGAGCTTCGGTGCCTCACTTGAAATCCTCCTGTCTCCTTTTGCTTTCTGAAAAGGATGCCCACAACGTGGGTCAGCACACATCATGTACTGGCGAGCGGCTTTTGGCCGAACTCGCAAATCTCTGCACTAAATCAACATGTTGAGCTAACATTTACTATTGATCTTTCTACTTGTCTAGGTTCTTTTTAACAATTCATAAGAACATGACAGTAGAATATATCATAAGCAACTTACCATCGCCGGCAGTCATCCCTGCACCAAACCACGTTAGCACAATTTGCATAATGAGTAATTCATGATTCATTCTTGCAGATATTGAAATTGTCATTCGGGTCATGCAGGTGGACTATTCTATCTGTGACATCTTTGGTTCAGCTCGTCGCTAAGGACTCAGATATCGGCTACCCTTTTAACATGGGTTTCTTTTACCCAGGGTGCTCATAATCTCTCCTAGGCTGAGCGGTTCCAGGTGCCCCCAGATACCACCCGAGAGACAAATAATTCCTTGTATACAAGTTGTCCGAGACCAAATGCATGCTCTAGCCATTCTATCAGATGAGACACACTTGGACTTATGCACAGATATACGACACGTTCATTTCGTGCCTTCAGATTCATCTCAACACGTACAAGTTCGTCTGTACGTGTCTACGTTTTCAAGCATACTAGTGACAAGCAGATGATCATTCTTATCGAGCAGATAGAGTAGCAACACATATTCTTGCATTTGATTTAATTCAATTATCTTCTCTTATCTTTTGTGGATGTGGTATCGTTGATCATTGGGACAAGGCAACAGAGTGGACTAGAGATCATTTTTCTTAGGCGTACAGATCAATATTTGTTCGGTTGAAGCAACTCACCGAGATGAATCTTAGTTGAGAGAAGGAGGGACTTCACGTGCCGTTCACGAACAATTCACGCGGCCTACATTTGCACCAACAGTTGATTAGCATACTTCGTCTCTTTCTCTCAAGATTCGGAATGAATGCGAAATGCGATGAAAGCTAACAACGAAAACCAATCATCGAAAACCAACACGAAAACGCATTCATCAAAACCAAGCAGCGAGAGAAAACATTCAGCAAAACTCTTAGATTCATTTTAATAGAAGCCAATCCATCATTTGGAAAGGTTCATTGCATTTCATCCGTGATCAATCGATACCGGCAAAGGTTTCACCAAATACTCAGTTCATGACTGAGTCAACAAGCCGTAGGTATATTTGTTATCCCCGTCGCAGATATCACAGTAAATATCACAATAAAAATAGGAGGCAGTGCAAAGTAAATATCACAGACACACATCCTCACAAACATCCAATAGAGTCAAATAAAAATGGGAGATGATAAAAAGTCTCCCACCAAGTGTACAAACAAAAGTGTACCAATAAACAATTTGCCCATAGGGCCAATATAAGTCATAAAAAAAATCAATAAAATCACTGCGGACCCCTGCCGCGCATTTGGGATAGAATGTAGTCATACTGCTCCTGGGTGAGCTGCACCGTAGGGGCAGTAGGAGGCAATGCAATGTCTGGAGTCGGCGCCGTCGATGGACCGGGAGGAGCAGTAGGAGGCAGTGCAATGTCTGGAGTAGGCGTGAAACCCCTCGAGTACAAATGATATGTCACTTCCACTTCTGGATAATATTTCACGTTATGACATTTCACACACGGACACTTAATTTTGGTGCCGTCCATGTACTGAGGGAACGCCTTAGCAAACTGCAGGAACTGCTCTACTCCCGCTATGTATTCATCCCGCACACCACACATATCATCAGGACGATGATTGTACATCCATGAACGATTCTACAAGTAGTAATTCATATCCATTTGGAAATAATTCTGCAAAGATGGACACACAATATCCAACAGGCACAAATTCGTATATTATGTCTTATTATGGGACATACATTAGTAGCGGACAGTTACTAATAACAATGATATGCAATCTAGGTCAAACTAGGTTGTACTAAGTCAAACAAAGTCAAACAAGGTCAAGCTAAGTCAAACAAAGTCAAACTAGGTCAAGGGTTGACCTACAGTTGACTTTGTCAACTCTTAGTCCAATCTAGGTCAGATGTTGATTCTACTTTGACTTTCAGTCAAAATAGTCAACCTTGGTCAAACAAGGTCAAATCTAAGTCAAATATCCTATTTCTAGTCATTACCTACAAAGGTACCCTTTACCTTATCGCTATTGGTATCCCAATACCAATACCTTAAGTTGGTACCCTTTACCTTATCGCTATTGGTACCCTTTACCTTATCGCTATTGGTATCCTAATACCAATACCGCGGTAACATGGTTGGTACATTAAGGGTCTTTGACAAGATGACATATTGCGAAAAGATATATATATCCTTATATATAGTTCTCCTACGGATTTTCTCTAACATTACGTAGGAGAACTATAAGGATATATCTGTTCACAACATGTCACCTCCTCAAAGACCCTTAATGTGACAACCATGTCACCCTCTCAGTCATATCCCTGAGCTACGATGCAGCTGCAAGCATTTAACATATCACGGTTTATAAAAATAACTAATAAATCTCTATCCTAACTAATAAATTAATATCCTACTTTAACATCTAATAACTCTCATATTCCTGCAGCTACGATGCAGTTGCAGGCAGTTCCTTCTAACATAAACTAATATCCTAATCTAAACTAATCCTTTAACTGAAAATAATAACTAAACAATGCTAATCATGAACTGTACACTACTACCTAACATTCACATGAACTATCTATCTCAAACTCTCTATCATAACTAATTAATTAATCCTACTTTAACATCTAATAACTCTCATATTCCTGCAACTAAAAGGCAAAACCATGGTATATTATCAAACACCAAATTAAGTTTTCCATGGAAATTTTTTAAAATTCCATGGATTTTTTTTAAAATTCCATGGAATTAATTTCTTTTTCACACATTTTCCACCTTGCATCAAACACACCCTTAGAGGAAAATGGTTATAAAATACATCTACTCTTGCTAGATGAGAAATAACGTCTATTGATTCCATTTGGTGGGTGTCAGTGGATTATGTAATTGAAATCTTTTTGTAATGGAAGTCTTTCACTTCTTTTAGGTTGTGTAACTGATTGTAGATACATATAATTGAAGAATTTCTTTCTATATATACAGTTATAGCGGTTTATCGTGATTCTTTAGGTGATGTGCAATTTCCTTGTGCTTGTAAGTTGATTTCATGAAGCACTAGGGTTATAAATATTGAATAAAATAGTCCATTTCGTGGCATTTCATATCATTCTGGAACAAGAAAGTAGTTAATAAAATTTCAATGATGATAATGATACTTTTAAATTTATTGTTTCACATGTATTCTATTTTTTCTTCTCCTAGAAATGTTCAGATATATCATTTGCAGTTTTGATTTTCTATTTAAGTCTTTGTTGATTGGAAGAAATGTTTGAACATATCATGTGCATTCGTATCATTTCTGGAGCAAGAAAGTAGTTAATAAAATTTCTAATGATGATAATGATACACTTTTAAATTTATTGTTTCACATGCATGCTATTTTTTCTTGTAGAAATGTTTAAATATATCATGTGCAGTTTTGATCTTCTATTTTAGTCTTTGTTGATTTGAAGAAATTAAGAATGTTTTTTTATGATAAACATTTTTAAGTTTATGGCTGTTTCAAGTTTTTTAATGATAGAAGTGATATATTGATGAATCTGAAACTAAAATTTCTGATTTTATTAATAGGAAATTGCCTCAGATGATGAGTATCCTAGTGGCTCTTACTCAGGTACCACCTTCTTTTGGTACATTTGTTGGTGCATATATAACTGTCATATCACCATTTTTTAAACTGTTAATGTTTTCAGATGAAACACTTAAAAAACTTTTGGACTTCAAAATTAAGGACCACCACTTTCGGGACCCAAACTTTGAAAAATGTTATATGTTCAAGCTGCAGAAAGAGTATGTCTGATCCATGTTGTTGCTTTCGTTAACTTTTTTCTATGACAATATCTTGCGTACAATGAATCTCAACATATATCAGTATGGCTGATATCTTGCTGATATTGATCTTATTGTAGGATAATAGAATTGTGATTGTTTTAGCTTGTTATTTTTTATCCTTTGGTGGGGAGTAAGTACATTGTTGACCTCATGACAGTTGCTTTAATTTATCAGCTGATTGATATGAACACACACTATTAACTTTCTGCAATCAATAGAAGTCTTGAAGGCTACTGAGATTGTTCCTTCCTTTCACATGTTTTATTTTACTTGATCGACGTTTTTTTATGCAAAACTGAATCACAAAACCAAAACCAATGAAGTATCAGTATCTAGATAGTAGATACAAGTGCAAATCACGAGAGAACTAAATTAGGACTATGGTAACTACAGTAAAGATACAAGAAGTCATAGTTGAGGAAAGCCAAAGATGTTTTGTTTGGTGGAGTCTGCATTTGTGAAATTAAGACTGAAATGAAGCCATGTAAATAATTCCTCATAACTTAAAATCACACTAAACCCTACCTCTGATGGTGTAGCATAGACCAGCTCCCCAGTACTCCTCTGTTGGAGGACTTCTTGAACACTGAGCAAAAGAGAAATCTATTATGATGTTGCAGAAAATCATATTACAATCAGGCATCAATAAGAATTTCAACAAACTTGAAATGAAAAACTTATGATGTTGCCGAAAGTCATATTACAATCAGGCATCGATAAGTATTTCAACAAACTGGAAATGAAAGTCATATGATGTTGCAGAAAGTCATACTACAATCAGCTATCAATAAGTATTTCAACAAACTGGAAATGCAAAACTTAAAATCAAGATGACAGAAATTACATATAATATGACACTCCCAAGATTATTGATTATATGTGGACATGATAACAGGACCGAATTTGCAGCTTTTGGCACAAACACATGAACAGGTGTGTGCATGGGTGCCATGCAGTATGCAAGAAAACCTGCACTATATCAAATTAAGTTACTGGCTGTTATTTTTTCCTTTCTATTTTCAAAGTGTTTTTTTTTTTCATTCTATGTATTTCATTTCCCATATTCACTACGGAAATTCATCTAGTTTTTCTTAATTTCATATTTTGCCATCAGACATGGTTGATCAGATGACAGAACCAAAGATTCTGAACGAGATGAAACAACACTTTTGCAAATAGGGCCAGGATCATTTCCACTCATTGGGGAGACATCAAAGAAAACAAGAGGAAGTAATGACCCTCTCGAAGAAAACAGTTGAGAACTTGAATCTTTCGTCGAGAGTACATACTTAAATTTCAAAATAGAAGTATGATCTGTGCTTCCTTAGCTTACAAATTCCCTTCCTAAGCCTTCATTTTTATTCTACCGTCATTTAGTCTACTTGTTTGTCATAAAACTGCAACGTCCGTACTAGATGTAATATGATTATGCAGACAAATTTTGTCGTAGTGTTGTTACTTGTCATCTTGTTATAGACGTTTGGTGAAACAAAAAAGAAAAAAAGTACCAGGAGTTATTTGGCATTGTTTAGTTATATAATCTAGAGGGTATGTACTGAAGTTGTGTTACAATATTCCATTTGGCAGATTACATGACCTAGTTAGGGGCTTTCCTATCGGTCATGTTTTGGTGTTATGTTAATATGAGAGTATTTGCTGTAAAACAGTTGTAGTAATGTATATCTAATAAATATTGCTGGCAAAAAGTTTTGTACATGAAATTAGTTACGAAGTTACTGCTAATTGAAACTGTAGATATGTTATTAATTCAAAGAGAGTTCAGAAATATGCCAATTTTGTATGGACATATTCTGAAGCTTTCTATAAGAGATGTACGTATATGTATTTCTTTATTATTATTATTTTTGCTTGAATTGGTGGTGGTCGATTGTTACTTGCAGATTCTTAAGTTCACAACAGGCCGTATGATGAAGCAAAAATGTTGTGAACTGCCAAACTTTAAACACAGAGGAGAGTGAATGACATGGTCATCAAGTACAAAGCAACTAAATTGGGAAAAATTATTGTGGGGTCCGGATTCACCATGTGGTAAAGGTGAATGGTGAGTCCGGCCACTAATATCTTGACACTTGGCATAATATTTGTAAAAAATTGTAAAAAGTGATTTAATATATAGAGATTTACTTGGCATATAATTGAGTTACATGATTATGCTTTGCTTGCATGACTGGTATTTTTAGGGCTAATATTTAAGCACATACTAAATTTTCAGAATAAACAGTTAAGAGATCAAAGAAATTCGCATAATGGAAAAAAGTTGGCTTAGTGCTCTTTGACAAAAATATCACAAATGTTATTATTGATCCCAACCCCTTAAATTTGCTTAAAATAGCGGACGCCAACAACAGATCCGGTGTCTGTGTTGTGTTTGACATGGACACGTGTTGTGTTTGACATGGACACGACATCGGCTTTGGGGTTGCCCGCGCCATAACCAAAAAAATAAAGTCGGCGAGCTTACCATCCTTCCTCCGTCTCCCTCTGCACCCTCCGCCTCCCCCTCCGACGACTGCCAATCCTAACATATGTGATTAGTATCTCTTTGATATCCTAACATACAGATCATGACAAGGGGTAATTACCATTCTTGGATCACTATCATTTACTGTGATTTAGAGCATCTCCAACCCTATTGTGAGTTTGAAAAAAATGGTTGCCACATAGGATTGACAACCATTTTTTTCGAAAGTACTTCTCCAATGCAAATGTGAAATAAAGTATGGAGTTGACATGGCAAGGACAATGTGAAGTTGGTTGTCTAAATCTAGACAATACACTTCACAATGTCTTTATGTCCACATCATCAATTATGAATAAAAATGTTTATAAAAATAAGTAGAAGAGCAAAAGTTGTCTTGTAAGTTGTAAAAAATTACTTTGTATTGTCTTTTCCATACTTTGCATTGGAGATGACTTTTTAAACTCATTGTCATTTGTAAATATAATCTTGCCACATAAACAAGACATTGTCTTGTGTCCCATGCTACCTAAGATTCACAACACAAAATAAGACAATAGGGTTGGAGATGCTCTTCCTATCAAATACCGGTAATTCCTTGGTAATTCCTTCACTATCAAATACCAAGAATTGTCCGGAGGAGATTTCGTTGCGGATACAGTAAATGACAGTTTTGAAACAAATGTGAATTGATTTTTTTTTTTTTTAAAAGTCTCTCTGAAAGCATAAACAACACTAGTTAAATCTTTTGCAAAAAAAAAAAAGTTAAATCATTTTCCTCCAATAGTAAAGGAATTATGTACAATAGCATATACATCAAAAAAGATTTGTCTTTGATAGTGATCCAAGTGTTTAGAATAAGATGAAGTAAAGAAAATTAATCTATGGCCATTGGATTCAATCCAATAGTATGCCATTTTTTAATCAATACTTTATGACACACACTTGGTCTCTGTCAAACTAAATATGACTTCTAATATTATTGTGTCACTGTTAGTCTGGCATCTTTTTTTTTATGCACAAAAGATGACATCCATATAAATTTTTATGACGTTATCTTTTTAAACGTCATCTTAGAGTAATTATTATGATATTATCTTTTTTTAATATCATTGATAAAGTTATTAATGACGATCATTAAGTCAGTCAACATTAAATGTATTATTAATGACATTTTGCGATGAATGAAAATTCGTCTAAGTCTATATTCATTCTAACACTGCTCAGGTCCATAAGAGTGAGACTCTTAACCAAGATAGACTAAATAGGTTTGGCATGAATGTTCCTTCTATATGTGAGCTTTGCCAATCAAACAAGGAATCCAGTCATCATATATTATTTAAGTGTCCATACATTGAGTATATGGAATGAAATGAGAAGAAAGATATCCAGAAATAATATATGAAGCCATCCAGGAAGCTAAGGATCTGATATCAGCATTCAAAGGCAAAAACCATGTATTAGTGGCTACAAAGAAGAACATAAGAGGATGTCAAGGTACCAAGGTAATCAAAGGCGCAAGGCGCACTTGAGGCGCAAAGGGTCCATATTGCCTGAGACGCAATGCGCACTTAAGGCGCGCGTCCGAGCGAAGCGAGGCACAATATATATATATATATATATATATATATATATATATATATATATATATATATATAAAATATATATATATATATTTCTGCATTGATAAACATGTGTGCTTCCAATTCCTCCCTTGTGTAGGTTAACTTGCAATCACTTTGAATTGAATTTTTAATATATCCTTGAAGTGCTTTATCTTATAAGATGGAAAATATTTTTACTTATATATTTTTTTATAAGATGGAATATATATATATATATATATATATATATATATATATATATATATATATATATATATATATATATATATATATATATATATATATAATTACTTATGTAAGTAATAAAACAAACATATTAAATGAAGTTAAAAAACAATATTATGAAGTCTGGAAAAAAAAATAACAAAAAATGATGTTAAAAAACAGTATACATACTAAACAGGTTTAAAAACAGTATTCAAAGTAAAAAAAAGTTTTTAAAAAAAATCTAGAGAAAAAACAGTAAAAAAATAACAAACAACAGTTCAAAAAAATAGCAGCTTAAAAAACAGTCAAAACACTCTGCCTGGAAGGCCTTGAGGTCAAGGCGCGCCTAGGCACGCCTTAGCTATTCCAAGGCGCTCGGGAAAGGCGCCCCTAAAGCGTGCCTTAAGAGCTGTGTCTCGCCTGCAAGGTACTCATGCAAACCTGCAAAGAAATACTAACCACAACATGAGAAATTCCCAAACCATGGGGAATTTGGGATTGGAACTGAAATAATTGTAATATTAAGGGATTTTAGTTATAATTGTTCATTTCTTATACGTTTTTATTTCTATCAATAAAGAATTACCTTTTCCATACACACACACATCAAGGTTGTAAAAATCGCTAGTCTGCCGCTAGTCGGCTCACATGGACAAATGATAAATCGGTTTAACCAGTGACTTGTCGGATTAATCGTTTTGAGTTTATATATATATATATATATATATATATATATATATATATATATATATATATGTCACGATCCGTTACCCAAATTGTTGAGCCGGGCCGAGTCATGTCCAGCCTACGCTTGAGATAAAACATAGTAAGCTGTTCTAAAGACAAACAGGATAAGATCAAAGTGTGCTAACAGTTCTATATGTTATTTTGAGTCAGAAAATATCCCAAACGCAAAATTCATCTCGTATATAAATATGTTTCGAATACATAGCCAAGACATAAAACTGGATACAGGTCCAGTATCAAAATACATAGTCGAAACACGACTACTCTCAAAAGTCCCGAGCAACTAAACAAATTAGACGAGTTTTTTCGCAGGTACATCCTCGTAAGGTAAAGTCTGATCCTCGACGGCAACTCCATAATAGGAATCACATAGCAACTCCTCCTCGGTAAGTATACCTACAACGTTATCCTGTCAGGACGGAAGTAAGTACTGATTCTAACAAACTAAATATACGAAGCATGAAATGAACTGAAGTGTAATAAACAGGAATCATGGCATATCACAATCTATCATGGCAAGGACACATATGTCGTAGAGACAGATGTATATGTAATATTTAAAACTGTAGCAGGTACATGATCGTCAATAGGTATAAAATATACTGTGGCACAAGTATATAAAATGTACTTCCGTACAAGTAAACAAGCGATAGATGTACATATGTACAGATACAGCTGGTGCGCCTACGACAAGGTATGCATAAAATGTCAACCTTGCTCGGTACATACGTACGGAAGAATGGGGCATGATCACGTACTCAACTATCAGTTTTCCCATAACTCAGATTCTAAACATGTGAGTGATACGAGAACGATATGAAACATGGTGGATACTGAGAGCAGTATAAAGTATGTGAAACATGTAGAGGTATGACTTGCAGTTTAGATATCGGTATTTAACATGGTTTATACACAATTCATTATATGGTGTAAATAAAGTTTGTAGAGGTATTTGCCTCTAGCAAAGCAAGATAGTGAAGGAAATACTATATGTCACGCCCCAGAACCAGAATACTGGAGAGCGGGGGAATGACTCAGCCAGCTACGTATTACGGGTAGATGAATACCGTATAATACGATCAATGCTGTCTAACCAGACGAGGGGGTGCATACTACATAAAAATCTTACTATGGTCATTACACATCTATTGTCTCAATCATTCAAACAAGGAAACAGAAATAGAGAACATGTAAGATAAATCAGTAAGGCGTCCCAAACGCTCAGTCAAAATGTCCTTGAGATCTGGCTTTACAAAACATAGCCAGATGATATAGCAAGTATACATAATTGTTATCAGCTGCAGTCTGACTTAATTACAATTATGCAAAAGTAAATACAAGACTATCCGACTAACATGTCGGTGCCAAACGGCTAAGTATAAAGTAAATGGCAAAACGAGCGGTGAAGTAAGGAACCCACTCGAGTCCTCCTGCGATCATGCCCCTAGTATTGACCATCCTGGAGGTGGAAGTACGCTGAGTCCTCGGGAACCGGCTCTAAATCTGGCCATGCAAAACCAGAGAGGTTAGACCTCTAATAGCAAGTACCACAAGGAAGGACGATAAGAAGGACTAAGCCAGTAAGTAAGAGAATATAATAATAGATCTCTACTTGCTACTAGGATTCACATCACATCACGACACTTCGAATCAACCTCCCAACCAAACAAGGACAGAAGTTGGCCCGTCATGTCCTGACATTCTGGTCATCCCAGTTAGGTAATAGAGTAGTACAGTACACAAACAAATCATCTTGAACGGCCAATCAAATCCTACGGCTTACTATTGTGAGTTCCAAGTTATCCTGGAATTATACAATTTGGGATTCCTCAGTTCTTACTATGTGCGAGCAAGGCTAGTCTACCCAGTCAATCATGTGCGCCATGCATGAATCAGACGAGTCCCAGCAGGACGCCCGTCATCAATATACAATATACAATAATAATAAAAGCAGATACTGTTCCCTGCCCGTGTGGCAGATTTACAGTATCTGTGGGAACCAGCCGGCCCGTCGGGTACTACTCGTCCTAAGGGGGCTGCCATGTAAGAACTCGGGAATCCATTCTCTCCATGCCATCATTATTTTATTTAGATTAATAGTCCCTATGTTAAGTGAAGTCCCATGCCGTGGATCATGGTCATTCAAATGAGTACTTTCGTACGGGGTACGATATGCACAACTCTACAACGATACCCGTGCGGCTAGGTTGTAGGTCTTACATAGCGTAATGCAACAATCCAATCTAACCACGGTAATCATGCCTTGACCATAAAGTACATGTGCTGTATTTGTAGAAAATAAATAAATAAATAAATAGATTGAAGCCTGCATGTGCATGTATGTCAATAGTCGGGATCAGCCAGTCGATGAACGTGTCTCATTTATTCATTTCAATAAGACGACTAGCCAGTCTCTTAGTTCCAACTAGGAACGCATGATCAATTTAGTCAAGATAACCATCATCATAAATGGTGACAAGGCATGAAAGTCGTTTAGCATTAAACGGGGTCGAGTCTATAACTCTCAAGGTCAAGTTCCAGTCTTACTGGGTATCATGAATCAATCAAGCCACAGGGCTCTAATACACAATCATTAACATGCTATGGTTATCAAGTTCATGCAAGAAGGCATAAGGGTGTAAATAGGAGAAGTATCATGCAACTATTAGGTGAATAAGTTATAAAGCAATAGAAAACACCAAGGTCAGGAAGTCACGCTGACAAGTCTAAGCTAAGTCCAAAAGTCACGCAAGAATTGTATGCGTAAAAAGTACGCCAAGTCTGGCATGAAGAAGTGAGCGTAAAAATAGTACACTCAGGCAAGCGTGAGCGTGAAAAGTGAAGCGTGACAAGTGATGCGTGACAAGTGATCCATGCTGGCAACGTGAGCGTATGAGCGTGACAAGTAATTCACGCACGCACGCACAACGTGAGGGTGAAAAGTCACGCACAATGTGAGCGTGAAAAGTCACGCACGCAAGCTCAGAGACATGAGCGTGACTGAAAATATACGCACGCAAAACACGAGCGTGACTGAAAATACATGCACGCAATACACGAGCGTGACTGAAAATACACGCACGCAAATGCGAGCGTGACTGAAAATACACGCACGCAATACACGAGCGTGACTGAAAATACACGCACGCAAATGCGAGCGTGACTGAAAATACACGCACGCAAATGCGGGCGTGACTGAAAATACACGCACACAATACACGAGCGTGACTGAAAATACACGCACGCAAATGCGAGCGTGACTGAAAATACACGCACGCAAATGCGGGCGTGACTGTGCGTGACTCAGAATTCACGCAAACACGTAAAGACGTGTGCGTGACTGATGAGCAGTTCTATCTCATGAACTTCTGTTCCAAAAACACGCTAAGTTGGTGGATGAAAAACCTATGAACAGCCGAAATTACAAACTTAGATCTAAGGAAAACAAGCCACAGAAATTACATATGTCAAGCACTAAACTCTCTCAGAATCATGAGAGGAAGAGTAAAGATCCATAAAAATGGATGGTTGAGAAGCAAGTTTGCACTTGCCTTCTCCTGTTGCTGGTAGGTGGTGGAGAGTAATGAGAGGAAGAAGAAGGAGTAATGGTGAGAATGAAGTTATGAGGAGAGAGAAAGGGATGGAAGCTTTAAATAGGAAGGGGTGGTAGGTGGGAGTTGGGCCGGGTTTGCAAGGATCCATCCAAGGCCAACCCGAAGACCCAAGCTGAACCCAATAAGACTAAAGCAGGGAACAAAATGCAGGAAATAGAATGCAGAAATAAAATTGCAAGAAATTAATTGACATGAAAATTAAAGAGCAGATAATTAATTAACAGGAAATTTAAAGGAATTTAAATACATGATAAATACATGATAAATACTAAATAAATACACATGGGTTGTACATGTATAAAAATACGCATTTCGGAAACGGGGAGTGACATCTTTACCCACCTTAGAAAAATTCCGTCATCGGAATTTCAAATCCAAGCAGGTAGAAATATCAGAGCTAAACTAATACAAGCAATTCTAGTGATCAAGCAATCATTTTACCATATCAAAAGCAAATACTATATATGTAAATCCATCAATCTACGATATCAAGCAATTCTACCTATAATGTGATAAGCATGAAGAATCAAGACAATCAAGGTATACAGAAAGAGATATACCTTGTGAGTCAAACAGGTGTGGATACCGTGATCGGATATCATCCTCACGTTCCCACGTTGACTCTCCCAAGGAGTGATAACCCCAAGCAACACGGACAAGACTAATTGTTCGGTTCTTGAGTATCTTCTCTCTTCGGTCCAAAATGGACACAGGCTGTTCCTCGTAAGACAGGTTGGTACCAACAACCAGCTCAGAATGATCGAGGACATGACTTGGGTCCGATACATACCTACGTAACTGGGATACATGAAACACGTCATGCACCTCTCGTAACGAAGGTGGGAGTGATAAACGATAAGCAACATCGCCTATCCGATCAAGGATAACGAATGGGCCCACGTACCGCGGACTCAATTTCCCGCGAACGCCAAATCTAATGACCCCACGAGTAGGTGAGATCCGCAAGAATACGTGGTCCCCAACAGAGAATTCTAACGGCCTACGATGCTGGTCCGCCCAATGACGATGCCGATCCTGCGCAATTCGAAGTCGCTCTCTAATTCCCTTAACCACTTCAACCGTCTGAACAATCAATTCCGGGCCTAACATCTTCCTCTCTCCAATATCATCCCATGCAGGCGGCGACCGGCACTTCTTACCATATAATGCTTCGAATGGCGCCATCTGGATACTGGCTTGATAGCTATTGTTGTATGAGAATTTGACCAAGTGCAGGTGACTCTCCCAAGATCCTCCAAAATCTAGAGTGCAAGCTCGCAACATGTCTTCCAAAGTCTGAATCGTCCTCTCCGATTGCCCATCCGTCTGCGGATGGTAAGCCGTGCTAAATCTTAACTTGGTACCCAGACTATGATGTAAGCTCTTCCAGAAGTGTGATGTAAAGCGGGTATCTCGATCTGACACAATACTGACAGGGACTCCATGCTGCCTGACTATCTGTTGCATATACAATTCTGCCAACTTTTCTGTAGATTGCCCTACTCTGAAAGGAAGAAAGTGTGCTACCTTTGTAAGCCGATCTACTATCACCCAAATAGCATCCTTGCCACTTGGTGATCTCGGTAAACCGGTCACAAAGTCCATTGTAATATGCTCCCATTTCCATTCCGGAATAGAAAGCGGTTGCAATAACCCAGCTGGCCTCTGCTGTTCTGCCTTCACTTGCTGACATACCAAGCAATGGGAAACAAATCTAGCTATCTCCCTCTTCATTCCGTTCCACCAGAAATGCTGCTTGATATCTCGGTACATCTTGGTCCCTCCAGGGTGAATAGAATACTGAGAACTGTGAGCTTCTGTCATAACCTCCTGTCTGATATCTCCACTAGGCACACATAGACGTGATCCAAACCTAAGTGTACCATCTTCATGAATTCTTATCTCCCTCCTGAGCCCTGACTCACATTCTACCCTAAGCTTCTGAATCCTTGGGTCTTAGGCCTGAGCTGCCTTGATCCTGCCTACCAAGTCAGATTGAACTTGCAGACTTGCTAGAACTCCTATATCACTAGGAAGTATAACTTCGATGCCCATCTCCTGATGGTCTTCTAAGATATGCTTCTGCGTTGTCAACATAAATGTGCCGCCTCTCCTGCTAAGAGCGTCTGCCACTACATTAGCCTTGTCTGGATGATACTGAAGCTCCACGTCATAATCTTTGATCAACTCTAGCCATCTTCTCTACCTCATGTTTAGTTCCTTCTGGGTAAAGATGTACTTCAGACTTTTATGGTCTGTGTACATCCCCACTCGGTCACCATATAAGTAATGCCTCCATAGCTTCAGAGCAAACACTACTGCCGCCAACTCTAAATCATGAGTTGGGTAATTTTTCTCGTGGTCCCGAAGTTGCCTAGATGCATATGCTATCACCTTCCCATGCTGCATAAGGACACATCCAAGTCCTTTTCCTGACGCATCACAATATACTGTAAATCCTCCGGGTCCAACCGGCAATGTAAGAATAGGTGCTGATATCAACTTCTGCTTCAAAGTCTCGAATGATGCCTGACATTCTGTCGACCAAACAAATGGCACATCCTTCCGGGTTAAGCGGGTCATGGGCGCTGAAAGCCTTGCAAAGTCTGACACAAATCTCCTGTAATATCCTGCCAATCCCAAGAAGCTCCGCACATCTGCTACGGTCTTGGGTACTGACCAACTTTCCACTGTTTCTACCTTCTTGGGGTCTACTGCTACTCCAGCTCCTGATATGATGTGACCCAAAAATGAAATATGATCCGACCAAAACTCACACTTGCTGAGCTTGGCATACAACCGGTTCTCTCTCAAAATCTGTAATACCTTCCTGAGGTGGTCTTCATGCTCCTCTTCACTAGCTGAGTATACGAGAATGTCGTCAAGAAACACAACGACAAACTGGTCTAAATATGGCATAAAGATGCGGTTCATCAAATCCATGAATATTGCTGGAGCATTAGTCAAACCAAACGGCATTACTAGGAATTCGTAATGCCCATACTTCGACCTGAATGCTGTCTTGGGAATATCTTCTTTCCGAACCCTCACCTGATGGTACCCTGAACGAAGATCTATCTTGGAGAAAACTCTAGCTCTGCTCAACTGATCAAATAAGTCGTCGATCCTGGGTAATGGGTACTTGTTCTTCACTGTTGCCGCATTAAGTTTCCTGTAGTCAATGCATAATCTGGATGACCCATCCTTCTTTCCCATAAGTACCACTGGTGCTGCCCATGGGGACACGCTAGCTTGGATGAACTTCTTCTCCTTCAGTTCCTCTATGTGCTCATATACCTTGGCCTGCTCTGAATCCGCCATTCTGTAAACCCGATCTGATATCGGTTTAGTTCCTGGTGCCAATTCTATACTGAACTCAATATCTCTAACTGGTGGTAGACCTGGAAGTTCTTCAGGAAATACGTCTAGGATTCTTCAACTACCTTCGGAATCTGAACTTCTTCCATTGCCGTTATTACTCCCTGCTCCTGCTGAGTTGCCTCTGATCTGACTAAGGTGAACCTCTTCATGCCTGGAATATCAAAAGACACACTACCTCTACGACAATCTATTGTCGTATGACTGTCTTTCAACCAGTCCATGCCTAAGATAACGTTGAAATTTCCAACAGGAAATTCTATCAACTGGACAGGTAAAGAATGCCCGCAAACTATAACGCTACATGCTAAAATAACTCTACTAACTCCTACGAGCCCACTACCAGTGAGTATATTCAACCTCCCTGGCAATGCCTCGAACTCCATTCCTAGCCGTGTCGCAAATTGTGCAGATATAAATGAATGGGATGCTCCCGAATCAAACAATGCTACTGCGGGATATGAGGCGACGAGAATGTTACCTGCCACAACATCTCCCGATGCTAATGCCTCTTCCAATGACAGAGTGAATGCCTGCCCTCGACCTCCTTGCTGGTTCCCATGCTGCGGCCTAGCCTGGTGCTGCTGCTGGCCTCTTCCTTGATGATGCTGGGGTGGTCTATGCTGGTGTTGCTGCATCGGCGGTCCTTGCTGCCGAAATATCTGAGCCTGCTGCACTAACGGACGCTGCGCCAACGGCCTTACTGCCACTGCTGGTCCTCGATACTGGCCTGCCCCTGGTGCTGGCAGAGCAGGAAACTGCTGTCCTGGTCCTCCTGACCTCGAATTCATGGGACATGTGGTAACCCGATGGTCTGGATTTCCACATATCAGACACAGTCCATTCAATGTCCGACACACATCTCTAGTGTGCCCCATCTTTCCACAATAAGTGCAGCCTGCCGGGGGTTGCTAGTTCTTCCTCTGTTGCTGTTGCTGCCTGGGTGGTGCTGGTCCTCGTATTGCCACATCGTGGATACGAATGCCAGCGGATGGTGCTACTGTTCGGGGCGCTGCTCCCCCTCCTCCTTCAATCTGACTGTGGGATCTCTTCTGACCTCCAGTCCTTGTCGCCAGCCTCTGAATAGTGATCTCATGCCTTCGAGTCGCCGTCAATACTTCATCAAAGGTTTGATAATTATGCCCCTCTATCAATTGCAAGAGCTCAAGATGAAACCCTTGCTGAAATCTCATAGCCCTCTGGCTCTCTGTTGCTACCATCTCTGGGGCGAATCTACTCAATCTGCAGAACTCCGCTGCATAAGCATCTACAGTCTTGCCGGCCTGCCTGAGGCTGATAAACTTCTGTTGTAGCTCAAACCATGCCACAACTCCATAATACTTGGTTTTGAATCTTGCTGTGAAATCGTCCCAAGCCACAGGACGTCTGATGCTCACTTCCTCTGATTCCCACCAATCACGTGCGAGATCCTGAAGTAACAACTTCACTAGATCCACACGTTCTTCTGCCGGTACCTTAGCTGCTGTCAGGACAGCCTTTATATCCTTAAGCCATGCATCTGCTGAGATGGCATCCTCCGTGCCCTCGAAATGGCGGGGGTTGTACTTGCAAAACCTGGCTGATGCTCCTGAATCAGCCCTCACTCCTCTTTCCAAAGCCGTCTGCAATCCTTGGTTGAGCAACACATTCTGCTCTTGTAGCTGAGTGTGCATGCGCTGCTGGGCCAACATCTGATGTTGCTGAGCAGCCATCATTCCTCTCATGATCTCCAGAAGGGCTGGTGTATCCACTCCCAAGGTAGGTGGAACTGTCGGTGGTGGTGGAATATGCGGATACTGCGGTTCAGCTGCTGGTTCTACTATCACTTCGTCCTGGATAGTCTCCTGAGGTGAGACTGGCCCTTGTTGCTGACCAACCTGGTCAGGTTGTCCATGTTGCCCTTGTTGTTGCTGTCCAGCTCTGACCGATGTGGACGAAGTGCCCCTAAGAAAAGGGACAAGAGAACAATCAAACAACCGGACATGAAAGATCAATGAAGTCAAATGATACCGGACTGTCAAGCAAGGGTTGAGAACAACGAATCATGAGATCAAAGGGGGGACACATGTGATTGAGACATCCTATAAAGCAAAACACCCCACAAGTCTAAAATCAGACCTGCATGGGCCACCACTAAAATCTTATCACGCCCCAGAACCAGAATACTGGAGAGCGGGGGAATGACTCAGCCAGCTACGTATTACGGGTAGATGAATACCGTATAATACGATCAATGCTGTCTAACCAGACGAGGGGGTGCATACTACATAAAAGTCTCACTATGGTCATTACACATCTATTGTCTCAATCATTCAAACAAGGAAACAGAAATAGAGAACATGTAAGATAAAGCAGTAAGGCGTCCCAAACGCTTAGTCAAAATGTCCTTGAGATCTGGCTTTACAAAACATAGCCAGATGATATAGCAAGTATACACAATTGTTATCAGCTACAGTCTGACTTAATTACAATTATGCAAAAATAAATACAAGACTATCCGACTAACATGTCGGTGCCAAACGGCTAAGTATAAAGTAAATGGCAAAACGAGCGGTGAAGTAAGGAACCCACTCGAGTCCTCCTGCGATCATGCCCCTAGTATTGACCATCCTAGAGGTGGAAGTACGCTGAGTCCTCAGGAACCGGCTCTAAATCTGGCCATGCAAAACCAGAGAGGTTAGACCTCTAATAGCAAGTACCACAAGGAAGGACGATAAGAAGGACTAAGCCAGTAAGTAAGATAATATAATAATAGATCTCTACTTGCTACTAGGATTCACATCACATCACGACACTTCGAACCAACCTCCCAACCAAACAAGGACAGAAGTTGGCCCGTCATGTCCTGACATTCTGGTCATTCCAGTTAGGTAATAGAGTAGTATAGTACACAAACAAATCATCTTGAACGGCCAATCAAATCCTACGGCTTACTATTGTGAGTCCCAAGTTATCCTGAAATTATGCAATTTGGGATTCCTCAGTTCTTACTATGTGCGAGCAAGGCTAGTCTACCCAGTCAATCATGTGCGCCATGCATGAATCAGACGAGTCCCAGCAGGACGTCCGTCATCAATATACAATATACAATAATAATAAAAGCAGATACTGTTCCCTGCCCGTGTGGCAGATTTACAGTATCTGTGGGAACCAGCAGGCCCGTCGGGTACTACTCGTCCCAAGGGGGCTGCCATGTAAGAACTCGGGAATCCATTCTCTCCATGCCATCATTATTTTATTTAGCTTAATAGTCCCTATGTTAAGTGAAGTCCCATGCCGTGGATCATGGTCATTCAAATGAGTACTTTCGTACGGGATACGATATGCACAACTCTACAACGATACCCGTGCGGCTAGGTTGTAGGTCTTACATAGCGTAATGCAACAATCCAATCTAACCACGTTAATCATGCCTTGACCATAAAGTACATGTGTTGCATTTGTAGAAAATAAATAAATAAATAAATAAATAAATAGATTGAAGCCTGTATGTGCATGTATGTCAATAGTCGGGATCAGTCAGTCGATGAACGTGTCTCATTCATTCATTTCAATAAGACGACTAGCCAGTCTCTTAGTTCCAACTAGGAACGCATGATCAATTTAGTCAAGATAACCATCATCATAAATGGTGACAAGGCATGAAAGTCGTTTAGCATTAAACGGGGTCGAGTCTATAACTCTCAAG
The DNA here is from genome assembly GCA_029216955.1 of Iris pallida. Lineage (NCBI taxonomy): Eukaryota > Viridiplantae > Streptophyta > Magnoliopsida > Asparagales > Iridaceae > Iris > Iris pallida. The sequence goes on along the minus strand of JANAVB010003599.1, from coordinate 1,308,370 downwards.
GTCAAGTTCCAGTCTTACTGGGTATCATGAATCAATCAAGCCACAGGGCTCTAATACACAATCATTAACATGCTATGGTTATCAAGTTCATGCAAGAAGGCATGAGGGTGTAAATAGGAGAAGTATCATGCTACTATTAGGTGAATAAGTTATAAAGCAATAGAAAACACCAAGGTCAGGAAGTCACGCTGACAAGTCTAAGCTAAGTCCAAAAGTCACGCAAGAATTGTATGCGTAAAAAGTACGCCAAGTCTGGCATGAAGAAGTGAGCGTAAAAATAGTACACTCAGGCAAATGTGAGCATGAAAAGTGAAGCGTGACAAGTGATGCATGACAAGTGATCCATGCTGGCAACGTGAGCGTATGAGCGTGACAAGTAATTCATGCACGCACGCACAGTGTAAGGGTGAAAAGTCACGCACAATGTGAGCGTGAAAAGTCACGCACGCAAGCTCAGAGACATGAGCGTGACTGAAAATACACGCACGCAAAACACGAGCGTGACTGAAAATACACGCACGCAATAAACGAGCGTGACTGAAAATACACGCACGCAAATGCGAGCGTCACTGAAAATACACGCACGCAATACACGAGCGTGACTGAAAATACACGCACGCAAATGCGAGCGTGACTGAAAATACACGCACGCAATACACGAGCGTGACTGAAAATATACGCACGCAAATGCGGGCGTGACTGAAAATACACGCACGCAATACACGAGCATGACTGAAAATACACGCACGCAAATACGGGCGTGACTGAAAATACACGCACGCAAATGCGAACGTGACTGAAAATACACGCACGCAAATGCGGGCGTGACTGAAAATACACGCACGCAAATGCGAACGTGACTGAAAATACACGCACGCAAATGCGGGCGTGACTGTGCGTGACTCAGAATTCACGCAAACACGTAAAGACGTGTGCGTGACTGATGAGCAGTTCTATCACATGAACTTCTGTTCCAAAAACACGCTAAGTTGGTGGATGAAAAACCCATGAACAGCCGAAATTACAAACTTAGATCTAAGGAAAACAAGCCACAGAAATCATATATGCCAAGCACTAAACTCTCTCAGAATCATGAGAGGAAAAGTAAAGATCCATAAAATGGATAGTAGAGAAGCAAGTTTGCACTTGCCTTCTCCTGCTGCTGGTAGGTGGTAGAGAGTAATGAGGGGAAGAAGAAGGAGTAATGGTAAGAATAAAGTTATGAGGAGAGAGAAAGGGATGGAAGCTTTAAATAGGAAGGGGTGGTAGGTGGGAGTTGTGCCGGGTTTGCAAGGATCCATCCAAGGCCAACCCGAAGACCCAAGCTGAACCCAATAAGACTAAAGCAGGAACAAAATGCAAAAAATAGAATGCAGAAATAAAATTGCAGGAAATTAATTAACATGAAAATTAAAGAGCAGATAATTAATTAACATGAAATTTAAAGGAATTTAAATACATGATAAATACATGATAAATACTAAATAAATACACATGGGTTGTACATGTATAAAAATACGTATTTTGGGAACGGGGAGTGACACTATAGATGTCTGGTGTCCTTGTACTGTCACAAATATGAACTAACTCAGCTATCTAAGTTATAAACAAAGACTAACACTACTGGTGTGACATGACGCATTTGGATACTTAGCTAAATAAAATTAGCATTGGAATCCAACGTGAGGTGATATAGTATCTAAACCAACCTCTAGGTCTTCCACTCTAAGGTAGTTCAACATTTTAAATACTAGAAATACCCAAAAATCACAAGTCATGACTTAAAGACAATTATTAATTAATAATTCCATCTGTGCACTTCACTCTAGCAATTATTAAAATAGTTATATAACTCTAATAATTACAAAACAAAGCTCTAAACTCAACCTTGTTAATTATAGAATTTTCTAATAATTTTTCTGGAATTTAAAAACCCTCATAGATATTTATTAAAAATCAGTAAACATAGGTACCCTGAAAATGAGTTCTGATTTCCTATTTTTATAAAATGTCAAACTTACTAACTAAATCCTAGAAAAATTATATTAAATTAGCTAAATTAACATAGTATTTAAATATAATTTTTCCAGATTTTTACAGCACTTAAATTATATATCAAAATTCAAATACAGCAAGTTACAATTTCTGGAAAAATAAATAAATAATTATTTAATATTTTATCCACATATACAAAATTGAACCGGAGTCCAGATACGGGATCCAAAGCCATGAATCAAGTCCGATATGACTCGTACAGACCTTGAATGTATTTAGGCTCATTTGAGTCCACAGAACCCATACTAGGCCTGGACTAAGTTGGCCATAATCCACAGTTTACAAAAATACTGATTTAAATACGTAAGTAATAAAATAATATAATTTAATACAGTAAAATATACATATCATGAATATTGTCAATAAAATAACATGTAAATGTAGCATAACTATATTTGTATATAAATACACAAGTGTGTATAAAATTCAAAAGCATATATATATATATATATATATATATATATATATATATATATATATATATATATATATTTTATATATATATATATATATATATATATATATATATATATATATATATATATATATATATAAATACTTAATATATAAAAATATATACATATATACATATATACATATAAAAAATATATACATATAAATACAATATATATATATATATATATATATATATATATATATATATATATATATATATATATATATATATATATATATGTATAAAAAAAATATATATATATATATATATGTATTTATATATGTATGTTATATATATATATATATATATATATATATATATATATATATATATATATATATATATATATAATTAAATACAGCCCAAAACCCATTGGGCCCAAACCCATACCCATTATACACAGTAAACCCATTACTGTGCGGGTTAAACCCGTTACTGTTCAACCCGAACCCATTAAACCATTTATTTTAAATCCGTGTCCTGACAGTTAGGGACACGGGCACACGAATCCTGTGTCCGAGGCTAGCACGACACGCACGACGCGAATTTCTTGTGTTCGAGTCCACCATTAAACTCACCGACACGAAACGACCCATCTACGTGAAAACGAGACACGGGGGTGAAGTAGATACGAAGAGACACGTACGTGTCTGACGTGAGGGAGCTGTCGGGGGTGCTATACGGCGGAGGAGGCATCATGGTCGTCGGCGAAGGGTGGCGCTGGGTTCGTCTCGTCGAGGCGAACAAGGTGGTGGTGGTTGATGGCGACGGCGATGGTTGTAATGGCGGCGACAGCAAGGGTCTAACTCCGGCGAGCTCGTCGGAGAAGAAAATCGCGTAGCGGTGGCTAGGTCGATCGGGGTGGTGAGTGGGGTTAGGGTTTAGGTCGAGGGGTCTATTTATAGGACGGGACTGGGTTCAATTAGGGTTTTGGTTAGTGTTCCGACCTAGATTTTAGGAATTTGGGTTAGGGTTTAGGCCGCCGGTCGTCGGGATTAGGGTTAGACGAAGGCGGTGGTCACAAATTCTTACAGAAACCCCCCCAACATTCGATAATTACAAAAACCCCCACCGCCTTAGTTATGTGCAAAATCGAATTTGCATAATACCCCCCCCTGCTCTGCTCTGTGCAAATAAAATTTGTACAGACAATTTAAATATTGCATACTGGTTTAAAATATTAAAATAATTGCAAAAAGCATTTAAAACAATTTAATAAATTACAAAATGATATTTTAAGCTTTAAATACCATTTAAAAATTATTTAAAAATTCTAGAAAATTTCTAATAATTATAATAATTTATTTTAAGGATATAAATGCTATTTAAAAATTAAAATTCCTTATTTAAAAATATTTTAAAATATCTAGGGCTTACAAATCTTTCCTCCTTGAAAACTTTCGTCCTCGAAATTCATAAGAATAGCAGACTTTACAAACATTCTAACATAGAAAGCAATTAAAACAATGACTAAGGCTACTATTAAGACTAACCTCTAAGGTATCAAACGGGAACGGATGGTTCCCTCGCGGCTGTTGGGTCGAACAAGTAAGGGTACCTCTCCCTCATGTCCGACTCCCTCTCCCAAGTAGATTCCCACGGAGAGTGACGGCTCCAAGCTACTCGAACCAAGGGTATGACTTTGTTCCTCAACCTCTTCTCCCTCCGGTCCAATATCTCCACTGGCTGCTCAGTAACTACAAGACTCGGTCCGATCTCCAACTCTGAATGATCTAGCACATGGCTGGGGTCTGGAACGTATCTCCTCAGCTGAGACACATGAAAGACATCGTGAACCCCTGCTAGGTTGGGTGGAAGTGCAACCCTGTAAGCTACATCTCCGATCCTGCCGAGTATCTCGAACGGTCCAATGTATCTGGGGCTCAACTTGCCGCTTCGTCCGAACCGGATAGTCCCTCTAGTAGGTGATATCTTCACCAACACCATATCTCCGTCAGCGAACTCCATCGATCTGCGACTAGCATCGGCCCAGTGTTTCTGCCTGTCCTGAGCAATTCTGAGTCTGTCTCTGATCATCCTGACCTTCTCTGCTGCATCAGTGATCATCTCTGGCCCAAGCATAACTCGATCCCCAACATCATCCCAAAAGAGCGGTGTACGGCATCGTCGTCCATATAGTGCCTCGAAAGGAGACATACCGATGCTAGCTTGGTAGCTGTTGTTGTATGACAACTCTACCAAGTGCAGATGGCTCTCCCATGATCCGCTAAAATCTAGCACACAAGTCCTCAGCATGTCCTCTAGCGTCTGTATCGTCCTCTCGGACTGTCCATCGGTCTGTGGATGGTACGCTGTACTGAACTTGAGCCGACTGCCCAACTCCTCTTGCAAGCTCCTCTAGTAATGGAACATGAATCTGCTGTCCCGGTCCGATACGATGCTCACCGGTACTCCGTTCAAGCAAACTATCTGCTGCATGTATAGCTCTGCCAACTTCTCGGTGGAGAGCCCCACCTTGAAGGGTATAAAGTGCGCACACTTCGTCAGCCTGTCAACGATGACCCATATGACATCCTTCCCTCCTTGGGAAGGAGGAAGCCCTGAAACGAAGTCCATCATAATATGCTCCTACTTCCACTCGGGAATGGGTAATAGCTGCAATAGACCAGCTGGTCTCTTATGCTCCGCCTTGACCAGCTGGCAAACTAGGCATCTCGAAATGAAGCGTGATACATCTCTCTTCATCCCGTGCCACCAAAGATGTTCCCGTAAGTCACGGTAAATCTTGTTGGCACCAGGGTGAATAAAATATCACGATCGGTGCATCTCCTGTAAGACTGTCTCTATCAGCTCTCCCTTCGGCACACATAACCGGTGTCCATGCCTCAAGGATCCATCCTCTGCTATGGTGAAGTCATCAAGCAATCCAGCTAAAGCCTGGACTCGAAGTCTGCGGAGGCTCTCATCTGTAGACTGTGTCTCCTGGATATGCTCCATCAAGCCTGACTGAATGTCTAGTACCATATCTGTATCACTGATCCTGGCCGAACTACCTCTATATCGAGCTTCTCCAGATCTTCCCATAAATGTCGATCTATCATCAGATACCATGCCATCGGATGCCTGCTCAGCGCATCCACCACCACATTTGCCTTCCCGGGGTGATACTGTAAATCAATGTTGAAGTCATTCATCAACTCCAACCATCGTCTTTGCCTCATGTTCAGCTCCTTCTGCATGAATACGTACTTCAAGCTCTTGTGGTCAGTAAAGATTTTTACTCGCTCTCCGTATAAGTAGTGTTTCCACAACTTGAGTGCAAAGATCACCGCAGCTAACTCTAGGTCGTGGGTAGGATAGTTTCGTTCATGAGTCCGTAATTGCCTAGATGCATAAGCAATCACTTTTCCATGCTGCTATAGGACACATCCTAGCCCTTTTCCCGAAGCATCGCTGTAAATGGTGAAACCTCCAGATCCTGAAGGTAATGTCAAAACTGGAGCGGTCGTCAGCCTTCTCTTTATCTCCTCAAATACTGCATGGCAGTCCTCTGACCAGATGTACTCTGCGTCCTTCCGCGTCAGCTTCGTCATGGGTTTAGCTATCCTAGCAAAGTCCTGGACAAACTTTCTATAATACCCTGCTAAACCCAAGAAACTCCTAATCTCTGAAACTGATGTTGGAGCCTTCCATGTCTCGACGGCAACAATCTTCCTGGGATCCAGTGAGATCCCCTCTCCTGTGACCACATGACCGAGAAACTCTACTCGGTCTATAAAGAACTCGCACTTCGACAATTTGGCATACAACTTCTCCTTCCTCAGAATCTCCAAAACTGTCTGCAAGTGCTCTGTGTGCTCCTCCGAAGTCTTCGAGTATATCAGGATGTCATCGATAAATACTACGACGAACACTACCAAAATACAGTAAATTAGCGACCGAAAATTAGCGACAGAACGTTTCCGTCGGCGTTCGCGACGGCTTTGTGGCAACTAGCTGACGGATTACTGACGACAAGCCGTTTTATTTTTTATTTTATTTTTAGGGGGAGGAAAGGTCGCACATCCGTCGCTAGGGCGTCGGAGATATAGCGACGGACAGTCAGCCGTCGCTATATAGTCGATTATTTGGCGAAAATTGTGTGGAGAATTGGCGGGACAATTCTTCGACTACGTAGCGACGGATATTCAGTCGACAAGTATCAAAAATAGCGACTAACGGGCGACGGATTAAAATCCGTCGCTAGTCCGTCGCTAAATATACGTTCCAGACTTAAATTGAAACGGCGGGAGAAACTTTTCGCATTCTTCCCAAATTCACTCTCTCCTCTCTCTCTCTCTCTCTCTCTCTCTCTCCCGCGGCTTTGGTGATCGGCGTCGACGTCCTCTCCTCACTCTCTCCCGAAGGTAATCCCTTCTCTCTTTCTCTCTCGATCTCTTTCTCTCTCTCTCTCTCTCTCTCTCTCGATGTCGTAGGGGTAGCAGGGCCGGCGGGCTTGGGGCGGGGGCGTCGGGGGCTGGGTGGCGGGCTTGGGGCGGGGGCGTCGGGGGCTGGGCGGCTGGCTTGGGGCGGGGACGTCGGGGACTGGGCGGTGGGCTTGGGGCGGGGACGTCGGGGGCTGGGCGGCGGGCTTGGGGGGGGGGCATCGGAGGCTGGGCGGTGGGCTTAGGGCGGCGGGCTTTGGTCGGGGGCGGCGGGGGGCTTTGCTTCTCATATTCATCTGAGTTTATATATTGGATAAATAATGTGTTATCCATATTGGGTGTTATCCATTAGTTTGGTGGTGTTTGGATTTGTAAATACGAATATGGGGTTTGGGTTCATGGTGTATATGTTCACTGTGTCAAGGACAGTACGAGTTCTTCATCTGCATAAGTCACTGAATAAGTGAAGTTTTTCCTGGAGTTTGGACATTCGCTTCACCAAAGTCACTGAATAAGTGAAGTTTTTTCCTGGAAAACCGACCCTTAGAGTGTATCAGTTGTGTGCTTCTATATAGATGTATATATCTATACATCTAACTGTGATATACATTTATATGTGTATGTGTGCTTTAGAGAGTGAGGAATGAAGGCAGGCCTATCATGCCTATTAGCATGCAGGATAGCTTGGGGTGTAACGTGTGATTGTAGACATAGTAGGAATTATAGGTAATTAATGGTAGTGTAACTAGGCTAAGGTAGTGCTTGCTAGATAGTAAGGACACTCTAGTATCCTAACCAAGTTAATTTTAGCCTAGATATTTAGGATATAGCTCCCATATCCTAGAAGTGGACTCTTGCAATTTAGAAATAGATAGATTGACTCAGTTTGATTAATTGACCTATAATGACTCTAAAACTTGATTTTCTGCTGCAAGCATACAAAACCACAAAAATATTTACTGACTCGTCAAGTTGAACCGTGTATAACATGCTTGACGCTTAAGAGGAATCATTTCGACTTAGTGGACTATCGAAGAATCAATATCGGACTATCGGTATCGGTATTGGTATCGAACTATCGGACTATCGGTATCGGTATCGAACTATCGGTATCGCTAGCGGACTATCAGACTATCGGACTATCGATATCGGTATCGAACTATCGGTATCGCACTATTGGTATCGGTATCGTACTATCGGTATCGGACTATCAGTATCGGTATCGCACTATCGGTATCGGTATCGAACTATCGGTATCGGTATCGGTATCGAACTATTAGTAACAACTGTACTTAGATTTTTCTCTTCTCGAGCTAGAATACCAGCGGATCCACCAGTTACATGATTATATACTAATTCTGTTTAGTTTGTCTTACTATACAGATTTTTACATCCAATCTGTGATAGATCGTTATTTCGTTGATCGTACATGGATGTACAAACGACAACACGAGAGCAGAATAGGTGTGAGTGACGATTTTCAGGCAGGCGTAGAAGTGTTTCTTATGTATGCCATGAGCAAAGCTCAGTTTATGGACGGTAACAAAATCAAGTGTCCATGTCGTAATTGTCGCAATAGACGTTATGAAGAAGTGGTGAGTGTAAGAGATCATTTGACCCGTAAGGGTTTCGTACGTGATTACGGCCTGTGGTCATCGCAAAGTGAACTATATGCGGAAAGACAGGTTGCGAATGCTGCTACTTATGCTTTTGATGATAATGCTGCAGCGGATTTTGTCGTCGATGATGACAAATGCTCTGTTGATTATGGAGACGTGCAGAACCTTGCACGAGATATGGTGTACGATGCGACAGGGCCTAATTTTGATCCGGAGGATCCTAATCCCGAGGCGAAGGAGTTCTATGATATGTTTCAGGATGCTGAAACTTCTTTATATCCTGGTTGTGAGCCACATTCCGTACTGTCAGCGACGATGCGGTTGTTGAACATAAAGTCCGATTTTAACTTGCCACAAACTTGCTATGATCGGATTACACAACTAATGAAGGAGGTGTTACCGAAGGAATCAAAAGAGCTTCTAAAAAACTTCTACAAGTCAAAGATGATGGTCCGACAACTGGGACTGGGGTACGACAAGATAGATTGTTGTCGCAACGGATACATGTTGTACTAAAGGAGAACGAGAATGTAGAAAGTTGTAGCTTCTGTAATACGGATCGTTACAAGCCAGTCAGGGGAAAAGGAAAGTCAACTAGAAAACGACATCCTTAAAAAGTATATGTATTACTTGTCGATCACGAAGCGCTTGCAGAGGATGTATATGTCTCAGAATATAGCAGAACACATGACGTGGCATAACGACGAACGCACAAAGGATGATGGAGAAATGTCACATCCTTTGGATGGAGAGGCGTAGAAATATTTCGATTTTCGCCATCCAGATTTTGCTGCAGAGCCTAGAAATGTAAGCATGGGGCTATGTTCTGATGGCTTCGCCCCTTTCGGACAGTCGGGATCTCAATACTCATGCTGGCCGGTCATTCTGACCCCTTACAATCTGCCACCATGGATGTGTATGAAGACTCCTTATATATTCTTGACAACTATTATACCGGGTCCCAAAAATCTGACGAAGAATATCGATATATATTTACAGCCGTTGGTGGATGAGCTAAAACAGCTGTTGGAGATCGACGTCACGACCTATGATATTTCCAGGAAACAGAACTTTCAGATGAGAGCTTCACTGATGTGGACAATCAATAATTTTTTCGCATACGGTATGCTGTCGGGATGGAGTACTCACGGCACCCTGTCTTGTCCGATATACATGCAAAATAGTAAGGCGTTCTGCCTTAAGCATGGAGGAAAAACTTCTTTCTTTGATTGTCATCGTCAATTTCTGCCCGCAAGTCATCCTTGGAGAAAGAACAATGACGCGTTCAGAGCTGGAAAATAAGAATTTTCTCATCCGCCTGCCAGATTGTCGGGATATGATATTTGGGAAGATATAAAGGACTTGCCCACTGTAATGGAAGATCCATCGAACAATCATGTCGATGGGTTCGGACAAACCCATAACTGGACCAAACAGAGTATCTTCTGGGACTTGCCTTATTGGAAAGATAATCTTATAAGGCATAATCTTGATGTTATGCATATCGAAAAGAATGTGTTCGATAATGTCTTCAATACCGTCATGGACATTAAAGGAAAGACGAAGGACAATCCAAAAGCAAGACAAGACATTGCCGAGATATGCAAGCGTCCTTATCTAAACTTGATACAAAGGGGAGCTGCTGGACAATTAAGTAAGCCGATAGCACAATACACATTGAGCAAGGAAGATAGATTAATAATCTGCAAGTGGGTATCTACTTTAAGATTTTTCGACGGCTATGTGTCGAATTTGTCTAGATGCGTTGATCTCAATGAACGCAAGCTAACGGAAATGAAGAGTCATGAATGCCACGTGTTTATGGAAAGATTACTGCCCATTGCTTTGAAAGAGTTGTTGCCTTCTGCTGTATGGGTTCCGTTGGCCGAACTATCAATATTCTTTAGGGATATTTGTTCAACTAAGTTGACTGTGCAACACATGGTTGAACTTGAGAAGAAGATATCTTAACAATTTGTAAGTTGGAGAAAATATTTCCTCATGGCATCTTCGACAGCATGGAGCATCTACCGATTCATCTAGCATACGAAGCCCATGTCGGTGCATCTGTTCATTATCGATGGATGTACCCATTTGAAAGGTACATAAAAATCGATATAATTTAAGTTGGATTTCAGTGGGTTTTAAAATTCTTTCTTATTTCTCAAGATAATTTGTCTCTCTAGATACCTACACCATCTAAAGAAGAAAGTTGGCAACAAGGCTCATATAGAGGCTTCGATATGCGAAGCATATCTTATCGAAGATGTGTCAAACTCCTGCTCCATTTATTTCGATACTCATGTTAAGACAAATCGAAATAGACCTCAAAGGAATGATGAGGACGTTGAGGATGGAGGAATATTCAATGTAAGGGGCAAGCCTGTTGGGGCTAGTAAAAGACGGTGGTTGACAGACGACGAGTATGATGCCGCTTACCGATATGTCTTGTTAAACTGTGACATACAAGAAGTGAGAGATTTGGAGAAGTAAGTCAGTACACTTGCACTCGTTATAATCTCGAATTTGATGAAGTAAGTGATTACACTTATATATTCTTATTTTCTCTAATAGCGTATTTAGAGATGAAGTCAAAATGAGGACACCCGATATTACCGATGAGGGACTTCAAAGAGAGGTTGATTGTACATTTCCGTCATGGTTTCACAAATACATAAGTAACTGTGATTATAATAGAGATTACAAATATATAATCTAAAACATTTAAATTATAAATATTTGTTTACAGGTTTTATTGCCTGAAACAACACTCACTCATGAGAGTGTTCGTTATCTGGCATTGGGACCGAAGAAGCAAATAAAGACTTGGCCATGCTATGTCGTTAATGGCTTCAGGTTTAAGTCAACTCAGAATGCTATAAATTTCGAATTTATCAATAACGGCATCAGTACCAAGGATTCCGGTGTTTGCATAAGAGGCACGATCTATGACGACGAGCCGAACTTTGACTATTATGGAGTGCTTCGGGATATTGTAGATTAACAATATACTGGCCCATATGATATGCATATTGTGATGTTCAAATGTGAGTGGTTCGATACGACACCAAATATCGGTTGGAGAATCGATAAACAATTTGGATTTGTCGATATAAATCATCGCAGAAGGTATAGAGGGTCCGATACATTTGCGATAACAAATCAGGCTGTTCAAGTCTACTATACAAGCTACCCAAGGCGTCGTAGAGATCAATTTGACTGGTGGACAGTATACAAGATTAAATCTAGAAATACATTCAACGTTGGAGACCCAGCATACCAAGAGGACCAGATCGAAAAGTTCCAATACATGGGACAACACTCAGATACAATGGATGTTGAAGATATTGTTGAGGAAAATAGAGGGAAGGAAGAGGTTGATACACAAGACTTAGATTTCAACCAGGGGAGAAAGAGACGTCTTGTCCCAAATATTGAAACAGAAGAAGAAGAAGAAGAAGAAGAAGAAGAAGAAGAAGAAGAATTTGATGGGGATGAGGATACAGATGAAATCGACGATGAAGATAAGGATGAGGATGAGGATAAGGAGGATGATGATAAAGACGAGGCCGAGGATGAGAACGAAGATGATGATTAGGTTAAATATTGTTGTATATTAAAAACACTTCCAATTACGCGAATTAAGTTTGACCTCATAAAAGCAATTACGTGAATTCATGTTTTTTTTCATTCGATTATTTACTTATTGCAGATGGCAGTCCCAGACTTTTCGTCGTGGCGGCACTCGTCTCCCTACTGGTGGTATGTATATTTTAGTTTAGAATTTTATATTCATTTACACTTTTATATTGTTAATTATGTTTATGTGTTCTATTTACAGGTCATGATGGCTGGCCGTGGTCGTGGTGCTGGTGGTGGTAGTGGTGGTGGTGGTGGTGGTCAGCGTGGTCGTGGTCGTAGTGGTGCTGGTGGTCGTGGTCGCATTCAAAATTCCCGGGATGTGACCCTATCAAGCGACCCCGACCCGGAGAGTACCCCGGGTACAGACGCATCCCGCCGTCGATCGACCACTTCATCGAAGCATGAGTCCGGATCTGCTAGCGGATCCGTTCCACTATCGGAACCACCCGCAGCGGATCCACTAGTGGATCCCCCAGTTACTGCACAGTGGGCCCCGGAGTACCCCCATACTCGGTTCCATCCGATTACTGGAGAGTACATACGCGGACCCGCGGATCCTCCGACGGCACCAGAGAGGCCGAGAGGCGAGTTCCAATGAGAGCTATGGCCTGCGGGGACCTCGTAAGTAAATTTAAGATAATTTATTAAATTTCTTTCATTTATTCAAGTTAATAATCCAGTCGTTTCTTCTTTGTAGGTTTTTTCCGTTTAATGTTGCCTGGGCTCTTGGAGAAATTATCAGGGCTAACTTCCATGGTCCCTACCTCAACTTTTTGTCGGTGCCCCCAAACGTGAAGTACGTCTGGTTCGACGAGTTGAGGGTATATATCTATATCTTCTGGTTAATTATTAGTAACTCTTTAATCAACCATTTTTTAAATTACGTGATAATTGAATTTTTATGTTAGACGATGTACTGGTGGCCCCCCATCGCGAGGACGCGATCCGCAGGACCTACAGAAGCGCTGCCTCGAAAAAGATACGGGATATGATTCATGACCTGAAAATGGGGCATAGGAGACCGAATTGGATCCGGCAGGAGTATTATGAGGACCTCTTAGGTATGATGGATACTCCTACGTACAAGGAGAAGTCGGAGAAGGCGAAGGCGAACCGACAGGCCGCGGGGCTTCATACGGGGGGATCAAGGCCCCACGCAGCGACGCTTGCAGATCTGGTGAGATACCGTAAATTCATTTCACTATCGAATTAGGTATTATTAATATACGGAGTTAATCAAGTTCTTCAAAAATTTCGAATGCAGGCCCAACGGGCGGTGAAGGAGGAAAGGGCGCCAGAATCGGTCACCATGCACGACGTGTTCCAGCATACCCACAAAAGACGGAAGGACGGGAGCTTCGTTGACGAGAGGGCCAAGGAGACTGATGTAAGTACTTATGTTTATGAGATTTACGTTAGAATTAAAAGTATTCGGACTATAACTTAGGTAAACTTAGGATTCACACTCAACTTAGTGAAACATAGGATTTATATTACAACTTAGGTAAATCTTATAATATAAACACATTCATTTGATAGGCTGCGTATCGTGAGGCCCTTAGTCGGGCTCAGTTAACTGACATCGAGGATGTCGGTAAAACGACGCCCGCCCGGACGCCCTCTTCTTTGGCCTCTCGCAACGACTTGTTCGTAGATACCGTCATCGGCTTTAAGAAAGGGCTCCTGTACGGAGTCGGCTCCCTAGGGCCGTTGCACATGGCGACGCAGAGATTTCCACCGACACCGCCTCCTCCCGTGGCCCCGGCAGACGATGATGTTAGGTCGCAGCTTACGCAGCTGCACGAGGCGGTGTCGTCTTTGCGGGAGCAGTTTTCTTCGTACTTTCTGCCGGTCCGTCTGCTGCTGCCGGTCCGTCTGCTGATGGTGTTGGTCCGTCTTCTACTGGTCCGTCGACTGCTGGTGTCGGTCCTTCTTCCGTGGGTCATCTTTCTTTCAACCCTGATGCCCCTTTGGTACCGCCTTCGACTGTGACGGCACTCCTGGATCTCATGTTGCCAGAGCAGCTACGCCGACTTCCGAGCAGTGTCTACAACGGCTTTCCGCCGTACCTAGTGGAGGAGTATATTCGTCGGTCGCAGCAGAGATTACCACCACCGGACAATCGAACTCCTCCTCCTTCTTAAAATATTGTAATTAAGAAATTTTGGAATATTTGTGGCAATTTTGGATTAATTGTGCTATAATGGGATTATAACGACGGATATTAGGTTACTCTTCAGGATAATTGATGTCTATTTTCTATTAATTTGGTTTGGTCTATGTGATTCTTGGATAATTGGTGTGCATTAAATTCGTATGTGCATATTTGGTCTATGTGATTCTTGGATAATTGGTGTGCATTATATATTTGGTCTATGTGATTGTTGGATAATTGGTGTGCATTATGTATTGGTTTGGTTTATGCATATTTTTGTGAATAGGAAAAGTGCTGCAATTTTTCTTCCAAAAAATCTCAGTTAGCGACGGACTAGTGACCGGTTAGCGATGGATATTTCTAGTTTTTGACTAATTTTTGACGAAAATTCCGTCGCCAACTAGAGATTTGAAACTATTTCCAGGGTAGCGACGGGTAGTCGACGGAATATCCGTCGGCATGGTTCTGGTGGTATATAGTTCGACGGCATGGCGACTAAAAATCCGTCACCACGGCGACGTATAATCAACCACTAATCAGTCGCTCTATCGACGGCGTAGCAACGGATACTCCGTCGACAAGTTTCTGGAAATGTTGGACATTTTCAGAATCATGGCGACGGATAATCAGCCACTAATCAGTCGCGCTGTCGACGGCGTAACGACGGAATAGCGACGACTCATCTGTCGCCATGGTTCTGGAAATGCCAAGCATTTCCAGAACATGGTCGACGGATAATCCGTCAGTTTTCTGTCGCTAATCCGTCCTTTGTTATCGACGGCGATCGACAGAATAGCGACGGAACGATACACTCTGATACGCTATTACGACGGTTTATCGATGGACCATTACGTCGCTATTGTCTACACGGTTCAGTATTTAATACTTGAAATGGACGAAAGTCCGTCGAAAATTAGTCGCTAATGCTTCGTATTGTGCAGTCGAAAAGCCGTCGCTTGACGACTACGTAGCGACGGATCTTTATTAGCGACGAGCTGATTGCCGACGGATTATTTTGGCCAAGACCCGTCAGTGATCGGTCGCTAATACAAATTCCCGTCGGACTGGCGACAGATTTGGCCGTCGCTAAATCGACAAATTTTGGTAGTGGAACTTATCCAGATACCGGTGAAATGTCTTATTCATCAAGTTCATAAAGACAGCTGGCGCATTTGTGAGACCAAAGGGCATCACCAAAAACTCGTACTGCCAATACTTCGTGTTGAACACAGTCTTCTGGATGTCTTCAGCCCCGACTTTCACCTGGTGGTAACCGAACCTCAAATCTATCCTGGAAAATACCTTCGCCCCACTCAACTGGTCGAACAAATCATATATCCTGGGCAGAGGATATTTGTTCTTAATGGTGATGGTATTTAATGCCCAGTAGTCAATACACAACCGGACTGTACCATCCTTCTTCGGTACAAAAAGTACTGGTGCTCCCCATGGAGAAACACTAGATCGAATGAAACCCTTTTTCTACAGGTCATCGATCTGCTCCTTCATCTCTACAGCCTCCTTGGGGTTCACTCTGTAGCAAGCCCGGGATACTGGTGATGGACCCGGTCCTAAATCTATAGTGAACTCCACATCTCTGTCAGGCAGAAGTCCTGAAAGATCCTCTAGTAATACATTCATAAACTCCATGATGATAGGGTGTGGCGGTGCTAACTCCCCAACTATCGTACAACAGCTCGGCTCTAGGCTAATCTCCGGCCCTGTCCTTTTGACACTGAATGGTGTCGTGCCTGGGGGACTGAACAGAATACTACCCTCATGACAGTCTATATCTGCGTGAGCATAGCTGAGCCAATCCATTTCCAATATGATATCGTACCCGGGAAGTGGCATCACGAAGAATCGTCCCCTAAACTCTCTCCCAGATATAGTAATAGAGCATCTATAGATAGCTCTAATGGGTACTGGTCTGCCTTCCGTCATTACTCTACTCATCTTCTCGGTAGGTGTAGCTACTAAGTGGTGTTTATGCAAAAACTCTAATGACAGAAAGCTATGCGATGCACCGGAATCAAACAAGCATAGAGCTAAGAAAGTATGCAAATAAACATGACCTGTGATGACGTCGGCCAAATAATCTGGCTCCGAAACCTGCTCTGGCTCTGCCTCAAGAGCCAGACTATAAGCCTTCCCCTGGGGTCCCTTCTGTTGTAGATGTTACCCGAACCTCTGCTGCTGAGTCGGGAGCGGCGGTCCTCTAGATGGTGGTCCAGCACCTGGTACCCTCGCTACTGGGCAGTCTCGAAGCTGATGGGTGGTTGACCCACAAGCTAAATACCGCCCCAACCTCTTCCTACAGATGAAGTAATCATGCCCTGACCTCCTACAGAATGAACACACAGCTCCCTTCTGCTGCCGTGGTCCCGGGGCTATAACTGGTGGGGTGGGATGATGTGTTGTGGGAGGACGGTATGTCTGCTGGTGCGGTGTCGGTGCTCTCGGCTGAAAAGCCTGGCGCTTGGAAGGTCTCTTGTGATGTACGGAAGCCTGCCTCTTGTAAGACAAAAGATGCTCCTTTATACTCCGGGCCAACTCCAAGCTCTGGTAGTAGTCAGTCGTCCCATTCGCCACTAGGAGAATGACAATGTCTGGGACTAGACCATGATAAAACCTACGCATCATCTCCTCTGGGTCTGCAACCAGACTAGGAGCGAAATGACTCAAATGACTAAACTTCGGTGCATACTCGTCAACAGAACGGTTCTCCTGCTGGATGTTCTGGAATTGTAACCCCATGGCTACTCTAGCGGTGGTCGAAAAGAATTTTTTCTTGAACTGGATCTTGAACTGATCCCATGTGGCTCTCCCCCTCGTGAATAGTGGCGTTCCTGAACCAAACTCCTGCCAAGTCTGTCAGCAGAAATCCTGCTGCCTCGACCTGAAGGTCACCCGGCAACCTAGCTCCGAGGAGCTTCCTCTCTACCGAGTCTAGCCAGTCATCTACTACTACGATGCCTTCAGTCCCCATGAACTCCCTGGGGTTCAAGCCCATGAAGTCCTTGATATTCCCCGCTCTCTGTCGTGGCTCTACCGGTGGTGGGACCATGGTACGCTCCTCAGAACGCTCCATGCTCTGGCGGAGTAAGGTGGTCTTCTCCTGATCGGTCGTTAGGAACCCCTGGATCAGAGTGAGCAGTTGGTTCCCGTCGAGAGTGACGGAAGCCTGGGCTGGTATACTAATAGGTGGTGGTGCGAGTATCGGGTCCTGCTGGGACTGTGATATGGAAGGTGGTGGAGGCACCTGGGTTGGTGGATTTGTGGAGTGGGGGAGTATGGTAGGTGGAGGTGGAGGTGCATCGGTCAACTGGTCAACCGACTGGATAGGAACTGTGCCATTTTCAGGTGTGGCATGCTGGGACGAGTGGGTGAGCACCATCTATCAAATAAAAGGAGTTATAAGAACTCTTTAAGGTAAACAATCATAACAACAAGAAAGTCTAATTTGTAATAACGAGCATACGCTGTGATGAGTTTCCTATGTTGCAATCCTAGTAATCCTCTAGGTGTTCTAAATGTTTATTCCTAATGTTGTTTAGTTACCTTAAGTTCCTAATTGCAGGCATGCTTGGTACAATAACGTAACCAAACAATTTAGTCAGGACCTGCATGGGCCACCACTAAAAATATGTCACGATTCGTTACCCAAATTGTTGGGCCGGGCTGAGTCATGTACAGCCTACGCTTGAGATAAAATATAGTAAGCTATTCTAAAGACAAACAAGATAAGTTCAAAGTGTGCTAACAGTTCTATATGTTATTTTGAAATAGAAAATATCCCAAACACAAAAGTCATCTGTATATAAATATGTTCCGAATACATAGCCAAGACATAAAACTGGATACAGGTCCAGTATCAAAATACATAGTCGAAATATGACTACTCTCAAAAGTCCCGAGCAACTAAACAAACTAGACGAGTTTTCCCGCAGGTACATCCTCGTAAGGTAAAGTCTGATCCTCGACGGCAACTCCATAATAGGAATCACATAACAACTCCTCCTCGGTAAGTATACCTACAACGTTATCCTGTCAGGACGGGAGCAAATACTGATTCTAACAAACTAAATATACGAAGTATGAAATGAAATGAAGTGTAATAAATAGGAATCATGACATATTACAATCTATCATGGCAAGGACATATATGTCGTAGAGACAGATGTATATGTAATGTTTAAAACTGTAGCAGGTACGTGATCGTTAATAGGTGTAAATATACTGTGGCACAAGTATATAAAATGTACTTCCGTACAAGTAAACAAGCGATATATGTACATACGTACAGATACAACTGGTGCGCCTAGGGCAAGGTATACATAAAATGTCAACCTTGTTCGGTACGTACGTACGGGAGAAGGGGACATGATCACGTACTCAGCTATTAGTTTTCCCATAACCCAGATTCTAAATATATGAGAGATACGAGAACGGTATGAAACATGGTGGATATTGAAAGCAGTATAAAGTATGTGGAACATGTAGAGGTATGACTTCCAGTTTAGATATCGGTATTTAACATGGTTTATACACAATTCATTATATGCTATAAATAAAGTTTGTAGAGGTACTTGCCTCTAGCAAAGCAAGGTAGTAAAGGAAATTCTATAGATGTCTGGTGTCCTGGCACTGTCACAAATATGAACTATCTCAGTTATCTAAGTTATAAACAAAGACTAACACTACTGGTGTGACACGACGCATTTGGATACTTACCTAAATGAAATTAGCATAGGAATCCAATGTGAGGTGATATGGTATCTAAACCAACCTCTAGGTCTTCCACTCTAAGGTAGGTCAACATTTTAAATACTAGAAATACCCAAAAATCACAAGTCATGACTTAAAGACAATTATTAATTAGTAATTCCATCTATGCAATTCACTCTAGAAATTATTAAAATAGTTATATAACTCTAATAATTATAAAAAAAGCTCTAAACTCAACCTTGTTAATTATAGAAATTTCTACTAATTTTTCTGGAATTTAAAACGCTCATAGATATTTATTAAAAATCAGTAAACATAACTACTCTGAAAATGAGTTCTGATTTCCTATTTTTTATAAAATGTCAAAATTACTAATTAAATCCTAGAAAAATTATATTAAATTAGCTAAATTAATATAGTATTTAAATATAATTTTTTCCAGATTTTTCCAGCACTTAAATTATATATAAAAGTTCAAATACAACAAGTTATAATTTCTAGAAAAATAAATAATTAATTATTTAATATTTTATCCACGTATACAAAATTGAACCGGAGTCCAGATACGGGACCCAAAGCAATGAATCAAGTCCGATATGACTCGTACAGGTCTTGAATATATTTAGGCTCATTTGGGTCCACAGAACCCATACTAGGCCTGGACTCAGATGGCCATAATCCACAGTTTACAAAAATACTGATATAAATACGTAAGTAATAAAATAATATATTTTAATACAGTAAAATATACATATCATGAATATTGTCAATAAAGTAACATGTAAATATAGCATAACTATATTGTATATAAATACACAAGTGTGTATAAAATTCAAAAGCATATATATATATATATATATATATTATATATATATATATATATATATATATATAGATATTATATATAATATATATATATATATATATATATATACAAGGTTGTTATATATATAATAATATATATATATATATATATATATATATATATATATATATATATATATATAATATATATATATATATATATATATATATTTTTATATATATATATATATATATATATATATATATATATATATATATAGATATATATATTATAACAACCTTGTATATATATATATATATATATATTATAATATATATATATATTATATATATATATATAATATAATATATAATATTATATATATAATATATAAACAACCTTGTATATATATAAACAACCTTGTATATATAAACAACCTTGTAATATATATAAACAACCTTGTATATATATATACAAGGTTGTTTATATATATATATATATATATATATATATATATATATATATATATATATATATATATATATATATATATATATATATATCTATATATAATATGATGTATATATGTGAAATATATAGTTTATAACATATATTAGAGAAAAATGTTCTAGACAGTTAATAATTAACATCTTATATTTATTTATTATTTTACAAAATTATATATAATCATATATATAATTACATATATATAATTATACATATATCTAAAGAAAACCAAAAGAACAAAAAAATAATACCCCAGCCCTGCGAATGGGGGGTTCGAACTCTATTAAGCAGTGGTCTGTGACTGAGCCCCACTCTACTAGCCAATAGGCTAGCACGAGCTTGCTAATAGGATTGGGTTTGCATTTACTATATACTGAAATGAATAACATAAGCCCAAACTCGTTAACACTTGAATACCCAATAACCCAATAACACTTCTCGTGTCCTGACTGTTTAGGACACGAGATCTAGACACGAGTCTTGTGTCTTCGTTTAGCACGATACGCACGACACCATTTCTGCGTGTCCGAACCTACCTATGTACTGTTCGTCCCTAGGCGCGTCTGGGGTCGTGTTCACGAGACACAGAATGACACAGGGTTCGGGTGACACGTACGTGTCCAGTGGAGGTTGCTGTTGCGGCTGCGACAGGGCAGAGAAAGCATCGGCGGTGGTGGATGGCGACGGCGCTGTGCTCGTCTCGATGCGGCGAACACGTCAGTGGTGCTGGAGTGCGGCGGAGGCGTCTGGATCAGCGGCGCTGGCAAACGGCTAACTCCGGCGACTCGTCGGGGAAGACGAGTGAATAGCAGTGGTTTGTGATAGGGAATAGAAATTTAGTTTAGGGTTTTGAATGTGGGGGGTTTTATAGGTTAGATCAGGGGGTTAATTTGGGCTTTCGACGAGAAATTAGGATTCTAGGATTAGGTTTTCGTCGTCGACGATCGACGCTCGGCCAATACTCGGCCTGAGTCGTGGGGGTCAACTTACACTAAGGCCCTCGACAAAATCTTATTTGCAACCTTAACCCGTCGCCTCAAAATTTGCAAAACAGATATTACAAAAACCTACCCGCAACAGTTTTATGCAAAAACTGGTTTGCATACAACATTACTTATTGCAAATTTGGTTTAAAAACAATTGGACTAATTGCATAATGCTATTAAAACATTTTATTTTATTACAAAGTGATATTTTATGTTTTTAAAAATTATTTAAAATCTTCTAAATATTTATTTAAAATTCTAAAAAATTGTATTAAATTATTTTAAGGCTAAATTAGCTATTTGATATACATATATTTAATTTAAAAATTATTTTGAAATTCAGGGGTTGACAGATAGCGAGGGAGGAAGGGCAAGCCGATAAGCAACATCGCCTACCCGAACGAGAATCTCAAAAGGACCAACGAATCTCGGACTAAGCTTTCCTCGGGTTCCAAATCTAATGACACCTCGAGTGGGCAAAATCCGTAGAAACACTTGGTCTCCAACACCAAACTCTAGAGGCCTTCGATGCTGATCTGCCCAGTGGCGGTGTCTGTCTTGCGTGACTCGAAGCCGTTCTCTGATCAACTTGACTATATCTACGGCCTGCGTGATCATCTCTGGTCCCAACAATTTTCGTTCTCCCACATCGTCCCATGCCAGAGGGGACCTGCACTTCCTTCCATATAATGCCTCTAACGGCGCCATCTGTATACTTGCCTGATAACTATTATTGTAAGAGAACTCTACTAAATGAAGATGATCTTCCCAAATTCTACCGAAGTCTACAGTACAAGCCCGTAGCATATCCTCCAAGGTCAGAATGGTTCTTTCTGATTGTCCATCCGTCTGCGGATGATAGGCTGTACTGAACCTCAACTTGGTGCCCAAACTTTGGTGCAAACTCCGCCAAAAGTGAGAGGTGAACCGTGTGTCCCGATCTGATAATATGCTGACTGGAACACCATGCTGTCTCACAATCTGTTTCATATACATGTCTGCCAGCTGCTCAGTAGACTGCCCTACTCTGAAAGGAAGAAAATGTGCAACCTTTGTGAGCCGATCCACGATTACCCAAACTGCGTTTCGGCCGGTCGGAGATCTAGGTAATCCGGTCACAAAGTCCATCGTGATGTGCTCCCACTTCCACTCCGGAATTGGAAGCGGCTGCAACAATCCTGTCGGTCTCTGCTGTTCTGCCTTCACTTGCTGACACACCAAACATCTGGATACGAATCTCGCTATCTCCCTCTTTATGTCATTCTACCAAAAGTGCTGCTTCATATCCTGGTACATCTTTGTGCCTCCGGGATGAATGGAATAAGGAGAACTATGAGCTTCTGACATAACTTCATGTCGAAGGTCTCCACCTGGTACATAAAGACAGTTTCCGAACCTAAGTGTACCATCCTTATGGATTACTAACTCCTTTCTGAGACCTGACTCACACTCTGATCGAAGCTTCTGGATTCGCGGATCCTCTGCCTGGGTTGCTCTGATCCTCTCTACGAGAGTAGACTGAATCTGCAAACTGGCCATAACTTCCGTATCTTGCGGCAAGATCACTTCAATTCCCATTTCCTGAAGATCTTCCAAAATGTGCCTCTGCGTGGTTAGAATGAATGCACCACCTCTCCTGCTCAAGGCATCTGCTACCACATTCGCCTTGCCTGGATGATACTGAAGATTTACATCAAAGTCTTTTAGTAATTCCAACCATCTCCTCTGTCTCATGTTCAGGTCCCTCTGGGTAAACACATACTTTAAGCTCGTATGATCAGTGTAAATCTCCACTCAATCTCCATATAAGTAGCGCCTCCATAACTTAAGCGAAAACACTACTGCTGTTAATTCCAGGTCGTGAGTCGGATAATTCTTCTCATGATCTCGAAGTTGTCGAGATGCATATGCTATCACCTTACCATGCTGCATCAATACACATCCAAGTCCCTTCCCGGATGCATCACAATACACTATAAACCCTCCCGATCCTACTGGAAGTGTCAAGATCGGGGCTGAGATTAATCTCCTCTTCAACTCTTCAAATGATGTCTGACACTCTGCCGACCAAACAAACTCTACATCCTTATGCGTCAAACGCGTCAAGGGTGTCGAAATCCTGGCGAAGTCTGCCACGAATCTCCTGTAGTAACCTGTCAATCCCAAGAAACTACGCACTTCTGCTACCGTCTTCGGAACTGACCAATTCTCCACTGCCTCAACCTTCTTCGGGTCTACTGACACTCCTGCTCCAGAAATAATGTGTCCCAGGAACGAAATATGATCCAACCAAAACTCACATTTATTAAGCTTCGCATATAGTTGATGCTCCCTCAAGGTCTGCAAAACTGTCCGAAGATGTTTCTCATGTTCCTCCTCACTACTGGAATAGACGAGGATGTCATCTATAAACACTACTACAAACTTATCCAAACAGGGTAGAAAGATGCGATTCATCAAATCCATAAATACTGATGGGGCATTAGTCAGTCCAAATGGCATCACCAGAAACTCATACTGCCCATACCGTGATCTAAATGCTGTCTTGGGTATGTTCTGCTCCCGGACCCTCACTTGATAATATCCAGATCGAAGATCAATCTTAGAGAAGATGCTAGCCTTACTCAATTGATCAAACAAGTCATCAATCCTGGGTAACGGATACTTGTTCTTCACGGTTACTGCATTCAACTGCCGGAAATCAATGCACATCCGCGTCGATCCATCCTTCTTAGGTCCCAAAATCACCGGTGCTGTCCAGGGCGAATTACTGTCTCTGATAAACTGCTTCGCCTTCAGATCTTCTTCATGCTGGTACAACTTGTCCAACTCTGACTGCAACATCCTGTAAACTCTGCCGACCTTAGGGTCCGTCCCAGGATTCAGCTCAATGCAAAACTCCACATCTCTGACAGGTGGCAAACCTGGAAGCTCATCTGGGAATACATCAGCAAACTCTCTGACCACCCTGGGAATCTGCTCTAGCTCTGATAATGCTTCTGCAACGATGCCCTTGGGTCGATCCCCCAATGATCGAACAAAGACAAACTCCTCTACGCCAGGTATATTAAATTCTACCCTACCTCCCCGACAATCTATCGTCGCATGACTGTCTCTCAACCAGTCCATGTCTAGGACAACGTCAAAGTTGCCCATGGGAAACTCAATCAAAGATACGAGAAATATTCGCCCACTCACTATGACTGGACACGCCAAGCACACTCTGCTAACTCCTACTAGCCCATTACTAGTGAGTATATTTATACTCTCTAGCAATGCCTCGAATTCCAATCCAATACGTGTCGCAAATCGTGCAGATATAAAAGAGTGGGTAGCCCCCGAATCAAACAATGCTACTACAGGAAAAGAGGTAACAAAAATATTACCTGCAACCACGTCGCACGAAGCTAACGCATCCTCCAGTGATAAGGTGAAGGCCTGGCCCTGGCCTTGCTAAGCTCCCTCCTGCTGCCTTCCTCGACCATGCTGCCGCTGCGGCCTCTACGGACCTTCCTGGTTCTGTGCCTGGCGATACATCTGAGCCTGCGTGGGTAGACGCTGGGCTAGTGGCCTTACGGCCAATGCTGGTCCTCTGTTCGGGGCTGCCCCTGGAGCTAGCAATATTGGAAGCTGCTGAACTGGCCCTCCTGGCCTCTGCATCATAGGACAATTGACAATCCTGTGGTCTGGACTGCCACACCTCATGCATAACCCATTAGCTGAACGACACACATCTCTAGTGTGCCCTCTCTTACCACAATAAGTACATCCAATGGACGCCTCCTGGCACTGCTGCTAGTTCCTCGGCTGCTGCTGATGCCGAACTGGTGCTGATACCTCAGATACTGTCGTCCTCCGTGGCGCTCCTGACTCATGAATACGGATACCGGGCGCTGGTGCCGATGTTCGCTGTACTGCTCCTCCGCCTCTGCTCTGGGAATGAGTCCTCTTTTGGCCCCCATGTCTTGTCACCAACCTCTGTTGAGTGAGTTCATGCCTCCGAGCTGCCGTTAAAACGACATCAAAATTCTGATAATCATGCCCTTCCACTAGCTGTAGAATCTCCAAATGAAGTCCCTGTTGGAACCTCATAGCCTTCTCTGGCTCTGTAGCTACCATCGTCGGTGCAAACCGACTCAGTCTGCAGAACTCTGCTGCATATCCATCCACCGTCCTCCCAGCCTGCTTGAGACTGATAAACCTCTGTTGTAGCTCATACCGTGCTACTGTGCCAAAGTACTTGGCCTTAAATCTAGTACGGAAGCTATCCCAGGGAACAGGACTAGGGGTGGGCACGGGTCGGACCGGGCCCAAATTTGTTGGACCCGGACCGGACCCATTACTTGGCGGGGCGGGGCGGGACGAGTCCAAAAAACATTGGACCCGGACCGGACCAGACTCGTTTGAAACGGGTCCAAAACAGGTCGACCCGCGGGTCCAAACGAGTCCAAAAAAAAGTTTAAAAAATTCTATAATAGTAAACATTTACATATGTTATATTGTCTGTAAGAACAAAACAAGTCTAATGTCTTCCCAAACTTCTAGAATTTGTTTAGTAAACAATAAGAGATTTTATTATGTATAGACTATAATAACAAAAAATGCTAAAAATTGATATAAAAAACTATATACTCCTAGAAACGGGTCGGACCGAGGCCCCGTTTATTTTGAAAATAGGACCCGCCCCGACCTGTTAATGTCACACGACCCGTCCCGACCCGCCCCGACCCGCCCCGTTTAAATTTCATAATTTAGGAACCGGCTTGTTTAGACATTTTACGGTTCGGGTCGGGTCAGAACCGCGGGTCCTAGAACCGTATGCCCACCCCTAAACAGGACGCCTCAGTCCAACCTCTTCTGATGCCCACCAGTCGCGGGCGAGATCCTGAAGTATCAGTCTGACCTGGTAAACCTTCTCTTCTGCTGGAACCTTAGC
This sequence comes from Iris pallida, assembly GCA_029216955.1. Taxonomy (NCBI): domain Eukaryota; kingdom Viridiplantae; phylum Streptophyta; class Magnoliopsida; order Asparagales; family Iridaceae; genus Iris; species Iris pallida. Next base: position 1,282,095 of record JANAVB010003599.1, on the reverse strand, counting down.
TGCAGTCAATATGGCCTCAGTGTCCTGAAGCCATGCATCCGCCGTGATGGCGTCCTCCGTGCCATCAAAATATCTCGGGTTGAATCGACAAAACCTCCCCGATGCTCCCGAATCATTCCTGACGCTTCTGTCACGACCCGCACCCGTTTTTTTTTTAAACGGATACAAGACGTGTCCAAGCCAGCCTACGCCGCAGTGTCGGCGGTAGAACGCTGTCACGGCCATGAAGATCAGAATCACAAATAATACTCATTAACAAAATTAATTTAATTTACAATGATCACAAGTTTTACATTTGCAGAAAATATAAACTCGTACAAATATTGAATGACTATAACTCGACTTTCTAGCTAGTCTCTAGGCCCTTGTCTGCAAATATCCCCGTATCTCCCATGCTAAGTAAATCTACGGCTAACCTGAAAAATATGGTTTCCAGTTAGGAATGGAACGAGCACAATTCACTGAATGCAATTTCAATAAAGAAAATGACTATAAAACAGAGGTTAGACATCAATCATGAGTTTTGAAAATAAACAGTAAATACGGAAAACCAATATCAATAAATAGACACAAAAATACTTTTCCCAACTGTTAGAAGTACCTTTGATATGTGATCGGTCTGGGGTACTACAACGTACGGTCTACGATGTCTACTTGCATAAAAATAAGCACTGTCTACAATGTCTACTTGCAGAAAATAAACACTGTCTACGATGTCTACTGCAGAAAATAAGCACTGTCTACGATGTCTACTGCAGAAAATAAGCACTGTCTATGATGTCTACTTGCAAAAAATAAACACTGTCTACGATATCTACTGCAGAAAATAAGCACTGTCTACGATGTCTCCTGCAGAAAATAAGCACTGTCTACGATGTCTACTGCATGAAAATAAACATTATCTATGGTCGGATCACACATCCTTGGTACTTCTCATTCCCGACTCAACAATTTATAATAGAGTATAAAATCACATAACCACTGACTAATCAATAAAATATAGTAAAGATCAATATCGAAATGCAGACAATAAACTGTACTCGCCTGTGGTCCTCTGTTGGTGAAAACGACAATCTGAACTACTCAATGTGCCACAATAGTCAAAACCCGTACAACAGTCCCCGGATGCTGAAATAGACAATACCAATGATCTCAGAATAGTCAAATTACCTAGGATTGCCTGTCCTTAAGTCCAATTCTGGACAGGGGTAAAACGGTAATTTTGGGCCAAAACGATGTCCGCCGTTGGACCCGCTTTGTACCGAAAAGCGTGCCAGAGTCAACGGTCTCTAAAGTCGTCAAACTACATGTCTACGAATCTAGTTTTCCGATACGGACCCAACCGTATGTCCAAAGTTGGATTTCGGCGGGCCGTGCACAAAATCGTCCGTTGAGTGAGACCGTGGGGCCCACAAAACGACGTACGATTCAACTGTCTCAGAATTGGAGCAAACTTGGTATGTAGGACCAGAAAAACGATACTGTCCTGTTGGCGCAAGTTTCGTCTCGATCTGACGAGCGTACACAAAATAATTGCGAAATTTGCAAAGTGCACGATACGGTGAATTTCGACGGATACGCATCAAATTCGTCGCGCACACGCGACCAATTTGAATTCTGCCAAAGCCCACACGACCATGAAGCCGTTAAGCAGCTTTCGATGCTTTCGGTTCGCGACCACGTCACCCGGATTGGCGGAACGCACGTCGTATCGAGAGATTTCTTGATTTTAAAAACAGATTTTTGTCAAACTTTGGAATTCGATTTCTCGACACGTAGTCGATGATTTCCAAATCCACAAAAAGGGTTGTGAAGTCCTACATGTTGTCTCTAACTATGTTCAAGTAGAATTTTTATTCTGGCACAAGATCGATCGGAATCGATCTTCAAACTCGGATGATTGGACTGCTATTGGTCCTCTTTCGGGACAGAATTTTTACTGAACTTGGGTTCGATCTCTCGTCTAATACAGACTACTTCGATTTGAACTAAATGACAGATATCAAAGTTGGTTAGGTTGTGTGCGTACCGGAAGAATCGGTTCCCAAAATGGTCGAGCGAGCGCGACGGAATAACACCGCGAAGTCGGCCCCGCGGATGGCTGTCGCTGTGCTGTCCTGCTATTGGTTTGCCCCGCGCGCGCGGATCGGTGGCGACCTGGCCGGCCGACGGTAGCCCTTAGCGGCCGCGCGCACGTCGGGGTTGGTCGCCAGGGTTGGCGCTAGGGTTTTGAGCTTTTTCGCGATCCTCTCGATCTCATACTCGACATATATATATATAAGTAACCGCATATATACGAATTCCTCGTTCTCGGGTTACTTCTCATCCTCGGCTGCAGCAGAGGTTAACTCTCGGGCTAGGCCGAGAGCTAGGTGCGGTTTGGGCCTTTCTCTCCAGGCTCGGGTGTATACGGTTAGGAACTGGGCTTGTGGGGGAAAAATCAAACTAGTACTACATATCTAGCTTTAAGTAGTACAAAGAATCTCTCAAAATATATGAATATCAACCAACAACAGTCCATGTGGCCTTGAGTAACAGTGCCATGAAAGCTTTAGCTTGTACGTGAATTTGATCCATACTCTTGTTACTTGTCAATATCCCTTTTAACTTTAGCTACAGTACAACGTAGTAGATCTACACATGAAATAATTAGCATAACTAACACGCATTAATCCCATTGGCGTATATTCCTAGTGCTATTTGTATGAATATGACCCAATATAATAATATTTATATGATAACAGAAATAATTATAGCCAAGAATAATAAAATAATATTATTTAATAATAACCTCGATAAAATAATAAAAATAATAATAATATTAAAACTCAATAAAACAATAAGGGTGTATACGCCATTGTTTACAGTCCAATAATCTCAAGATGCACAAGGACCCATTTTATATCAATATCATTGAATATTAATTACTAATGATATTTATAATATTTAAATTACGAATATTTAGAAATAGTCATTAAATCATAAAAACGGAATATAACACACTCACCAAAATATATCAACACACATGTCATCGGACGTCCCGCATGATTACATGGCTTGGGCTCACTCCGGGTCCAGTCCGGACTAAAATGGTATAACAGGTTTTCCTAACTCAATAATATAAATAATGAATAATTAAACATTCGGTAAGGGTTTAGTCGTAACTTAGCTTGGTTTTCCTAGTTAGGACATCGCTATGGCTCGGCCTTCCCTATCAGGGCTAACACACTAGTCAAAGTACGCCATTGCACGATCTGTGCCACGATTCCTAGTCGCCTTGTACTCCAAACTCCATCATGGCTAAGATCATCTACCGTAATAATTAACTAAATTATTATTTATAAAATCTAAAAATCACCATTCAATTAAAATAAATAATAATAAAAAATATTTCGAATTTCTGGGAAGGGCAGCTACAAATCTACCCACCTTAAAAATAATTTCGTCCTCGAAATTCTAATTCGTAACTATTTATTAATTTCAAAAAAGGTCTACTATTACCTTACTCTCCTTGATTTTAATTCCTCAAAAATAGTTTATATCCTTCTCATTGGCCATTTTGGCAACTAAAAAAATCTTGAGGACTTCTACCCACCTTTGGTCACACTACTACTCCCTCAAAGCTATGTCACTATACTTTCTAATCATCCTACTAATTGCTAAAAATTGCTATCCATAGGTATCTATTGTATATGGCATCTATAATCCTATCCTATCTATCAACCGACCCAAAATCTAACAAGCAACATATTTACATAAGTAGCTAAAAAATTTGTAAATTCTAATAAGTATGACCATTCGTCGCTCCGAAGTAAGAAGGACATAAAGATAAGAAAGAACAATCGAAAGTAAAAATGAAGTCTCAAGAGCAGTAGATAGTATTCAAGGATACAGATAGAAAGAAAGTCTATGAGCCATTGACCAATTTTGCTAGATTGGGCTACTCCAGTCCAGTTACTTGCTAAGTTTAAGAATCCTTCATTCTTATAGGAGCTTGCAATCCGACAATACAGAAGTTCCGTTCCCGAAATTCTAAACAGTTTCCATAATAGAACGGAATCTGGGAAATCAAGATTGTGATCTTTTCCGTAGTTATTTAAACACACGAACAAGGGATATAAAATGTAATACAAGATCATATCGCGACTTCCAGGTAGATGGGATAAGGGTTACGAATGACTTCACATTCTAAGAAGGGAAGACAACATAATGGGTATAGATACCTATTTCAGAAAGTTCAGTTTTATAGTACAAATATGGTGGTATGCATGAATGGGTATTACTGGGTCTTAATGGGTTCCCCAATTGGACATCAGTCGTCGGTTGGATGAACCTTGGACTTCAATCTATATTGACTAGACAAGATCCAATGATAAAACTATTTCTACTCGGTTAGGGTAACCTAGAACATGTTTTCACCCAAGTGGTTGAGTTAGGTGCAGTCGGATTGGTTAGCTAGGTCTCTAGAGCCCTGAAGATGCGCCTTCTGTGACTTCTGTGTTTAAGTAGCACGAGAAGGCACTAATGAGGGGCACACTAATGACAATGTGTGTGGTGGCTTCGAGTAGATCACCACCACATATTTGGTCGAAGGAATTGGGTCAAGGTTAAGGCTCTAGTGGATATCGGAAGGTATACCGGTATTATGGTAAGGGTTATAGCTTGTCCTTTTTACCTGAAAGTCATACCATAAAAATTGAGTACAAGGGGAAGTGTTTGAGTGGGACATGATATACCTAGGTGAAGGTGAACTCGTCTAGATCTTGCATATGAAATTTGTTGGAAGGTAACAGCTGGTCTCGTGCTTCGATTGTTAATGACACGGCCGGGAACACAAAACGATCTAAATGGAAAGTGGGAGTCCAATGAGACACTAACTATCATTCTAAAAAATTTGTTGTTCTAATCAATCGGTAATCTTCGTATATCCTAAAATTGTAGGAGGCTTACAGTCTACCCACCTTAGAAATAGGACATGGTCTTAGAAATATTGAGGTTAGAGGGTTCCCAAAGTTCGGATACTGTACCTCGACTCTTTGTTAATAGGGAATAAGGCACGGCGTATCGGGATACGGTAGATGTAAGTCAAGTCAATGATCATTCCTCAATAAATGAGAAACGAGGGTATATAACAACACATGGTCGATAACATAGAGGAACATACCCATCCAAAGTATACAAGAGTTATCGACGGGGTAACCAGCTCCAAGGCATGTCCTATGAAGAGATTTCTAACAACTGAGTCGTGAATCTCTAGTTGTGTCAAACCTGTCAGACTATTGTCATAAGGGTTCTAGTGGTATGGGCTGTAGTGATCATGCGTTGTTGTTGACAACTGGTATATCACAATTTGACAGGGTATTTAATCTATGGTATTAGCTAAACAAGTGACTGTGGTGTTCCAACACTAGTTAGGTCTTAATATCAAATATTTACATAACTAGAGTAATATTTGTTGGAAACCAATCTCGGGAGGAGTGTCACAGTAAATGATTACCCTATTATCCACTCATCTTATGTCTAACTGTGGGCTTCGGTCGAGGAAGGGTTGGTTCAAGGCTTAAGGGTTGAAAGTAAAGGCAATATTCAAGAAAATATTTAGAGACACAATGAATTGTTTCTCGAGAATAGATAGTCTCCTGGGTTGGCATTACGACTAAGGGTAAAATCCTAATCATTCTTAAATTCATATGGCTTGAAAGTCCCGATAACAGTTTGGGGTCGAGAGGAGAACGAGTAACTCGATCACATGGCTGTCTGACGATAACTATCCTTGTGTATACAACTACCATAGCCATGGGGATATGCGGCATCTCTCTACCAATTACGAGCTTCTGCCTTTCCGAACCAGTGAAAGACAAAACAATAAAGAGTTCAAGAAAGATGTTACTGAATACAATCACGTGATTCAAGGGCGAACGTATAATTGAAGAGGAATTGTCAAAGCAGTCGCGGATGAGATCCAAGATACCTATATATCTCCATCCACGTAGTGTAATTAAACGAAAGCGTGAATCAAATGCATCACAGTTGATCAGACCATAATATACTGCTTCTGATTAGACAATAAGTTAGCAGGTGTCCCCACTAAACATATGCCTCAAATCAAGCTCGAGAACAGAGTGAGCTTGCAAAACTAAGCTGTAACAGCAGCGTTTGTTAAGATAGTCGAATACAATTATGTGAGATTTTTAGAAGAAGACACAAGTAGTTCGAGTTTTGTGAGAATCAAACCTTACCCGGTATTCTTGCATCTACAGACATCCTACTATCATCTTACCCTTAAGGCCTTGGTCGACTAATGGTTTATGGACTTCTGAATTCTATATTCTAGGTAACCTATTAGTGTCAGTCAATTTCCTCATCAATAGATCACGAGGATCATACGGAGTGCTAGGTCGGGAGACATGCTACCAAACTTACAAACTTCCACTACTATTGGCTTTGTATCTTATGGGACATACATGGTACGGTCCTATCCTCTATAGTACCCTAAACTTGTAATCACGTCTGAAATCATTTTATCGAGGATTAGGCCTCGTCCGTATACTCGGGCGATGGTAAACTCTTTGGTTTTGTAACTCAAATATGATACAAACCGAACATTACTTAACCCTCTCCAATATTGGTTCGAGCTACGATCAAAGAGTGGACCACTAGCCATAATTCTAGCAATATTCTATAACCCATATTTCTTAAACTAATTTCAACTCTACGGGTCGTGTCTCTCCAGTGCGCTGCTGGCTGCAGTGAATTCATAGTCTCCATATTTCAAATATATGGCGACAGTGCGCTGCTGTCCTGCCATTATGAGTTAACTAACATTTCTTTAACTAAAACCTGTAAAACTTCATAAGCTTCTAGGGATTCCAACAAGGTAACCATAAGCGTAAGTATATGTCCTATTAGTCACAACCCTTGGAATAAAAGATTGAACATAGAGGAAATAACTGAAAACAAAAGGAATACAACATTCTAGTATCTATCTCATGTGTATTCAAACTATGGAGGAAAACTTTGAATCGAAATTAACTCGAGGTTCGTATATGGGTAACATAATAAACATTATATAAAATAATAATTCTTAGGGCAAAATAGGAACTAATTAGGCAATTTGGACTAAGATATGATGATGATATCTAAAGAGGCAACGAGAAGGAATTGAATAACTTATCTAGGTGAGATCATCAATTCCAGGAAGCTCTGCCGCTCCAGGTGAATAACCTATCCACATTGGACCATATCTTCCAATCAAGAGGTAGTAGTGTACCTATGGGGATTTGACAAACTATCAAAATTAATAACCCTCATCCTAAATTGCATGGCCTAGACTACCCATCGGCAAATTTGTATAAGGGACTCCTAGTCCTAGTCATTCTCTTAAATTAAATTAATTTCTAATTCGTGAATGAGCATTTCTAGCCGCAGGCTCGCAATAGTACGACTAACTTAAGTACTATCATGAGTTCGCATGATTTGCGAAAACAGGCCTGCATGGGCCACCACAAAAACTTGTCACGACCCGCACCCGTTTTTTTTAAACGGATACAAGACGTGTCCAAGCCAGCCTACGCCGCAGTGTCGGCGGTAGAACGCTGTCACGACCATGAAGATCAGAATCACAAATAATACTCATTTACAAAATTAATTTAATTCACAATGATCACAAGTTTTATATTTGCAGAAAATATAAACTCGTACAAATGTTGAATGACTATAACTCGACTTTCTAGCTAGTCTCTAGGCCCTTGTCTGCAAATATCTCCGTATCTCCCATGCTAAGTAAATCCACGGCTAACCTGAAAAATATGGTTTCCAGTCAGGAATGGAACGAGCACAATTCACTAAATGCAATTTCAATAAAGAAAATGACTATAAAACAGAGGTTAGACATCAATCATGACTTTTGAAAATAAACAGTAAATACGGAAAACCAATATCAATAAATAGACACAAAAATACTTTTCCCAACTGTTAGAAGTACCTTTGATATGTGATCGGTCTGGGGTACTACACTGCACGGTCTACGATGTCTACTTGCATAAAAAATAAGCACTGTCTACAATGTCTACTTGCAGAAAATAAACACTGTCTACGATGTCTACTGCAGAAAATAAGCACTGTCTACGATGTCTACTGCAGAAAATAAGCACTGTCTACGATGTCTACTTGCAGAAAATAAACACTGTCTACGATATCTACTGCAGAAAATAAGCACTGTCTACGATGTCTAGTGCAGAAAATAAGCACTGTCTACGATGTCTACTGCATGAAAATAAACACTGTCTATGGTCGGATCACACATCCTTGGTACTTCTCATTCTCGACTCAACAATTTATAATAGAGTATAAAATTACATAACCACTGACTAATCAATGAAATATAGTAAAGATCAATATCGAAATGCAGACAATAAACTGTACTCGCCTGTGGTCCTCTGCTGGTGAAACCGACAATCTGAACTACTCAATATGCCACAATAGTCAAAACCCGTACAACAGTCCCCGGATGCTGAAATAGACAATACCAATGATCTTAGAATAGTCAAATTGGCTAGAATTGCATGTCCTTAAGTTCAATTCTGGATACAGGAGAAAACGGTAATTTTGGGCCAAAACGATATCTGCCGTTGGACCCGCTTTGCACCGAAAAGCGTGCCAGAGTCAATGGTCTCTAAAGTCGTCAAACTACATGTCTACGAATCCAGTTTTTTGATACGAACCCAACCGTATGTCCAAAGTTGGATTTCGGCGGGCCGTGCACAAAATCGTCCGTTGAGTGGGACCGTAGGGCCCGCAAAACGACGTACGATTCAACTGTCTCAGAATTGGACCAAACTTGGCATGTAGGACCAGAAAAATGATACGATCCTACTGGCGCAAGTTTCATCTCGATCTGACGAGCGTACACAAAGTAATTAAGAAATTTGCAAAGTGCACGATACGGTAAATTTCGACGGATACGCATCAAATTCGTCGCGCACACGCGACCAATTTGAATTCCGCCAAAGCCCACACGACCACGAAGTCGTGTAATGCCCCAGTCCCAAAATACGTAGGACTAGAAACGTAAACATGCCAGTTGTATGCATACGAAGTACATAGGCCTCGTATGGATACATAAGCTGTAAATGTAGTAATCCAAGACAACTAAATCTCATCCACAAAGATAAATAATGATATAAAGCAATTTTGAATTTGTCATGTATACAGTAGTTGGGCGGAGACAAAGTCTACTACCAACCAATTTAAATAGAGAAGAAATGTACAAAAAAAGTGATTGGTCGAGCGGAGCAAATGACGAGTCCAAAAGCAATCATCACGAAGGAAGGAATGGCCTTAGCTAGAACACCTGCAAAACATCACGAAACACACACCTGGAGAGATAACCAGGTCCTCAGAGGGACGTAACAAGACACATAATATCATGCCAATAAACTGAACAAATAAGCTCAGCAGAAAAGTATGCATGAGTAAAGGTTCCTAACCATTTATGTGACATGCATTTTGAGGACAACGTTCTACGCAGGGGCTGTAACGGATTCACGCAAGCAAGTAATAGAGAGTGGCCAGCAAGTAGCGCTCATCCGAGACGCTATCGGCCTTGGACAGAAGGTAGTGCTCCGAAGAGTCACCCTCGGCCCAAAATGTGTGTAAAAATAAAATGTAGCCCCTACGCTAATAACTGTCCCCTCCCCCCATGATACTATACATGGGTCGTCTCCACGACACTGTTTAATCCTTAATAACCGCCAAGTCTTCTACACAATCTATTGACAGTTATATCCTAACGCACGGCCTGTACGCACCGATGTACGGTCGGTACGCAAGTCCGTATCTATATGCGACTCACAACTCACACACACAACTCGTGTTTAATCGTGACAAGTCAATGAGACACACTAAATTTGACGGTAGTCCCTTAACTCTAAGTCAATTGCATAAAATATAGTAATTTGCACTTACATATAATTTAAAAAGAAACAACTAAAACATGCATGATATTGAGCAAAATTTAAATAGTAAAGGCAAGGTGTCTTGCCTGGGGTACCGCCTGGTGTGGTGCAATAATCCAGCAAGTTTGATTGTCCTTTAGCCATGATCGAAGCGTAGGGTCCGAAATCGAGAAGGAAGTAAGGGTACGATTAGTCATGATCAGCTAAGATAGTTGATGAAAATTTGAGAAAATACATATATGTACTAATTTTTGAAAAACTACTTTCATAATAAATTTACATAATTAAAATACCTTATATTTACAATTTTTTGGAAAAATAACCTTTTATTAGCCACTACATGTCCATATAATACTTGAAGAACCGAAAATAATTTTTAGGCTACAACCATTCTAAGTTCGTAAAGATTTTTGTAGAAATCTATATTTTTATTAATTAGATAAATATTTGAAAAATATCATACAATATTATATAATCAAGAAGATATACATTAAAATCGAGAAACTGCATTTTTATTAATCAAGATATTCTTTAGAATAACATAAACAATTTATACCCTATGAATATAATATAATAATATTTCAGGTTAAAAACTAGACTTTGCAAATTTTAGATTTTTGATATAGGTAACAAACACATTAATAATAATAATAATGATAGTAATAATAGTAATAATAAGATATAATAATAATACCATTTAATAAATAATAATAATAATAATCATATTAGCATATTAATAATATTAAAACTAATAAAAATAATAATAATAATAACAGAATTAATACTGATAATAAATATTATAATAATAATAATATTATTATTATTATTATTATTAACTTTATTATCTACTGAACTCTGTTCCCTATTCATTACAACCCCCCCCCAAAATAATCGCAGGAGAGAGAGAAGGTTTGAGAAGAGGGGTTCTCACCGGTGGTGGCTCGACGGTCGGCGCCCTGGCGCCGACGATGAAGTCGATGGGGTCGGCGCCCAGCTCGGCGGCGACAGATGTGGGTTGCGGCGGATGGAAGCTCCGGCCGGTCCCGCGGTCGGGAGACGCCGGGAAGGCGGTGGTCGAGCTGAGAGACGGCCGCGGAGGGGAGTGGGAACTCCGGCGGGCGGAGGAGGACGAGGCTAGGCGCGGATGGGGTTTTCCAGCGGAGGCGACGAGGGTGGTCCACGCGCAGAGGCACGACTGGAGGACACGACGACGGCGAAGGGGGTTCTCCGGCTGGGAAATCGCCACTGCGGTGGCGTTCGGCCGACGAGGGGCGCGCGCGCGCCTGGCCTGAGGCGCGGGGAAGCTAGGGTTCCGGTGGGGATGTGCTTAAAACCAGCCTCGACGGCTTGGGATCGTCGTCGACGGAGACTGGTGGCGCGGATGGCTGTCGCTGCGGCCACGGATGGGAGCGGGCGGAGCTTTCGGCAGGTGGGCGGCTGAGGATAGGTAAGGTTTTCCTCCTTCTCATAATTCTGGTGGTGGCGGTACTAATGTCCGCCGAGGGAAGTGGTCGTCGGGTGATGGCGAGGTGGTTTGTGGAAGTGTCGGGATGACAATGATGGTGGTGGCGGCGTTGGTGTTGCGGAAGTGTCGTCGGGATGCTGACGAGGAGATGGTGCTGGAGGTGGTAGAGAAGGTGTTTGGGTGGTGGTTCCGGTGGTTGGCCAGGGAGTTGTGGCCGACCGGGTTCGGTGATGGTGGTACGTGGCAGCGGAGATGGTGGCCGGGGGACGTGTCCGGTAGAGGGCGTGGATGGTGGACGGAAAGCCGGGAGTCGAGGAGGCTAGGGTTAGGATTAGCTGTGTCGAGATCGTGTCCGACACGGTGGTGGTGGCGTGGAGGTGCGTCCGGAATTGTCGGACGAGATAAATATATTGTATTTGTAGTGGGGAAAATTTTAGTGGATGGGAGGCACGGACACGGTACACAATGGGGTTGTGGATAGAAATTATGGAGGAGTACCTGCCTATTATATAGGATGTGGGAATTCCCATTAGGATAAGGCTTGGGTTTGTTTAAACCATATTTAGATAATAGCTACAAATAAATTAAATCCAAATTCAAATCTAAATCCAATCTAAATCCAAATTTAATTTAAATATAAATAGATTTTTAGTTTGAAATCAAATGGGATAAATCGAATTACAAATATTTACTTATTTAAATAACTCCATAAATTCAAATCAAGATTTAGATGCCAAAATAATTTTGAATTATATTTTCTAAAATACTAATAATATAATTTCGAAAATTACATTAAAAATAAACTAATAAATAATTACAAATTATATGTATGCATAAATACTGTTTTCATAATTATGCCTTTCTAGTATGAAATATAAATATATTTATAAAAAAAATTCGAGAAATGAAAGGCTTTATAAATAAAATAGCAACTTGAAATTTTGGAAGATAACAAATAATTATTATATACATTATCTTGAAACTGTAAAAATAGAAAAATAATATTTTCAAAAATATGTACGCTCGCACATAATCGCACTCGTCGAGCAATTTCGAAAATCAAAATGTCGTGCGTGACGTACAATACGTTTATGCGACGTACAATACAAATTTTTAAATAAGTACCAAAATTAAAAAATAATACAGTAGAAATTTAGGAGTTTTACATCCTACCCAACTTACAAAAATTTCGTCCTCGAAATTAAGAATAAGTAGGGGGTGAGAAGGTACAAGGGTGTAGCGATAAGGAAGCACAGTCAATTCATTGGGCGAGACAAGGAAACGACGTTGAATGAAAACAGACATTAGTGTCGTGAATTTAGTAAATGCGAAGATAACCATGGATTAACGCAAGAAGGAAAATGTTTTAAGATGACGCGCAATAAGCAATAGTATGGGTTCAAGTAAAATAAAATAAATTTGAGACCTTACAGTTATGGTCTCTTGAGGGTAGGTTGAGGGCACGATTTAGAGAGCGAATTAGATTTTACTCCTATTTTAAGCGATTTGAAAGTCGTGATAGGGCCGAGAAAGTACGACGCCTTCATCCTTCTAAAAAGTTGAAAGCAAACGTAATTAAGGAGTTCAACTGACGATACAATCAATTACGAATACGTGGTTCAAAGGCGTCAAAATAAGTTCAAAAAGAATTGCCAAGGCAGTCGGGGGGAGACTCTAGGGCCAAGTTAACTACGTCTCCATCCACGTTGAACAATATACAAAAGGCGAACCAAGTGCACTATGGTTGATCAGACCATCATGCACCGGTTCTGATTAGACAATATGTTAGTGGGAGCTCTTCCAATAATATATGTCGTGAACAAGCTTGATAAAGGGTGAGCTTACAAAACTAGACTACATTGTGGCGTTTTAGTCGAGCTAGTCAAAATATAAGTACGCTAGATAGTAAAAACAGTCTAAGTTCCTCAATAAGTCATAAGGACAATGGAAATACTAAACTGTGAGGCATTCTACTTAACTTGCAAGAGTTAAGCTAGTAGCGTGATGAAACAATGGATTTAGTATTCAAGATAAACCACAAGTTAAGTATTTAAGGAATTAAATGATCACAAGCACTCCTTGGGTCGAAAGAATTTAGTCGAGGTCGAGTCTCATCTATAGTTAAAAAGTATATTGGTTTCACGGTAGGGATTAAAGTACAGTCTTTTTGACCCGAAAGTCGTAACACGAAATTAGGGTACAAGGAGACTTGTTTTGGTGGCACGTGATATACCTACATGAAGGTGGACTCGTGTAGGTCTTGTTTGTGAAATTTGTGGGAAGGAAAAGTCTAGTGTTGTGCTCCAAATACCCAAGTCACGGTAAAGGACACAAAAGAAATTAAAATAGAAAGTGGGAGCTCATGAGATAATGATTAACGAACCAAATAAATGACCGAGCTAAAGCATGAAATAAAGATAACTTAGATTCTGACAATTCAAGGTAAAATAAATTTGGAGTACAGTTTCTAGAAGGAAAAAAAATCTCATGATAAGAATATGGTCAAAGGAATGATTCCAATCATTTATAAGTTCAAACAATTAGATGGTTACGAATAAAGATCTAGATTTGAGGGAAAGGCGAGTGGGTCAAAAGATATGTTCATCGGTTTGGTCGATGACTAACTATACTTGTGTATATGTACTATCATAATCATAGGTGGCATGACAATCTAATGTAGAATACTTCTATCTCACTAGGGTGGCCTTTCTTGCTTCTTGGTCCTCTACCAATATAATCTAATCTAAATTTCAAGTTCCTCGAAGTTTTATCAATAAAATTTTCAAGATACTCCGCCACAATTACCAATTATCTTAGACTGTCAAATTTAATTGAAATCTCTAATCAATCTCGAAATAGTCCTTGTATATCGCAAAATGAACATACTTTTTACCAAAATTTAAATATCCATAAAAAGGTCGTAAATTCGAAATTTAAATAACTCTATAAATCATAGATCATAGGACAAAATTTGAAATTTGAATTTTTCCTTCAAAGTCGAGATCTTCCAAAAATTAAAAAAAAAATTTCCATCTCTTCAAAATTTAAATAAACTTATAACTCGTACGCTCAAATTTTAAAACCTCGAGTTCTTTTCCTTCTAAACTTTCGTCTCTCTAGTCATCTACAAAATCCTAATTTATACTCTTTAAAAATCTCGAGATATCCAACTTAAAGTTAACCATAAATCAAGTGTCACAATAAAACTATTTCATAATTTCAAAATTCATAAAAATCTGCTTTCTCGATCTAGCTATCCTTTTGTGTATACAACCTTGTAAATTTAAAGTAAAATTTAACTATCCTTCTGATGGCGGCAATATACTACTACCCAACTTGGAATAAACTAATCCTTAAGATCAAATTTCTAGGAAACATAAATACTTTTATACACAAATAAAACCTTAATGCATACTAATTGTCAAGGCAATCTATCTAGCCATGTGTTTAACCTATGGGCATATACTAGTGTAGTCATCTTACTAAACACGAAACTAAGAAATTTACGGTAGAAGGAGTCAAGCAAGATGCAAATCAAGGAGGGGCGAACGAGAGTTCAAAATTTGAAGTCAAGAAATGATGTCAAGTAGGTGGATGCGATTCCTAGATTCTAATCCTATATTGCAGGCTCACATCGGTACAATTACGTAACCAAAATGACAAACTGACCTGCATGGGCCACCACAAAAACATGTAACGCCCCAGTCCCAAAATACGTAGGACTAGAAACGTAAACATGCCAGCTGTATTCATACGAAGTACATAGGCCTCGTATGGATACATAAGCTGTAAATGTAGTAATCCAAGACAACTAAATCTCATCCACAAAGATAATAATGATATAAAGCAATTTTGAATTTGTCATGTACACCGTAGTTGGGCGGAGACAAAGTCCACTACCAACCAATTTAAATAGAGAAGAAATGTACAAAGAAAGTGATTGGTCGAGCGGAGCAAATGACGAGTCCAAAAGCAATCATCACGAAGGAAGGAATGGCCTTAGCTAGAACACCTGCAAATATCACGAAACACACACCTGGAGAGATAACCAGGTCCTCAGAGGGACGTAACAAGACACATAATATCATGCCAATAAACTGAATAAATAAGCTCAACAGAAAAGTATGCATGAGTAAAGGTTCCTAACCATTTTATGTGACATACATTTTGAGGACAACGTTCTACGCAGGGGCTGTAACGGATTCACGCAAGCAAGTAATAGAGAGTGGCCAGCAAGTAGCGCTCATCCGAGACGCTATCGGCCTTGGACAGAAGGTAGTGCTCCGAAGAGTCACCCTCGGCCCAAAATGTGTGTAAAAATAAAATGTAGCCCCTACGCTAATAACTGTCCCCTCCCCCCATGATACTATACATGGGTCGTCTCCACGACACTGTTTAATCCTTAATAACCGCCAAGTCTTCTACACAATCTATTGACAGTTATATCCTAACGCACGGCCTGTACGCACCGATGTACGGTCGGTACGCAAGTCCGTATCTATATGCGACTCACAACTCACACACAACTCGTGTTTAATCGTGACAAGTCAATGAGACACACTAAATTTGATGGTAGTCCCTTAACTCTAAGTCAATTGCATAAAATATAGTAATTTGCACTTACATATAATTTAAAAAGAAACAACTAAAACATGCATGATATTGAACAAAATTTAAATAGTAAAGGCAAGGTGTCTTGCCTGGGGTACCGCCTGGTGTGGTGCAATAATCCAGCAAGTTTTGATTGTCCTTTAGCCATGATCGAAGCGTAGGGTCCGAAATCGAGAAGGAGAAGGAGTAAGGGTACGATTAGTCATGATCAGCTAAGATAGTTGATGAAAATTTGAGAAAATACATATATGTACTAATTTTTGAAAACTACTTTCATAATAAATTTACGTAATTAAAAATACTTTATATTTACAATCTTTGGAAAATACCTTTTTATTAGCCCTACATGTCCATATAATACTTGAAGAACCGAAAATAATTTTTAGGCTACAACCATTCTAAGTTCGTAAAGATTTTTGTAGAAATCTATTTTTATTAATTAGATAAATATTTAAAAAATATCATACAATATTATATAATCAAGTAGATATACATTAAAATCGAGAAACTGTATTTTTATTAATCAAGATATTCTTTAGAATAACATAAACAATTTATACCCTATGAATATAATATATAATATTTCAGGTTAAAAACTAGACTTTGCAAATTTTAGATTTTTGATATGGGTAACAAACACATTAATAATAATAATAATAATAATGATAGTAATAATAGTAATAATAAGATAATAATAATAATAACATTTAATAAATAATAATAATAAAATCATATTAACAATATTAATAATAGTAAAACTAATAATAATAATAATAATAATAATAATAACAGAATTAATACTGATAATAAATAATAATAATAATAATAATATTAATATTAACTTTATTATCTACTGAACTCTGTTCCCCATTCATTACAACCCCCCCAAAATAATCGCAGGAGAGAGAGAGGGTTTGAGAAGAGGGGTTCTCACCGGTGGTGGCTCGTCGGTCGGCGCCCTGGCGCCGGCGATGAAGTCGATGGGGTCGGCGCCCAGCTCGGCGGCGACAAATGTGGGTTGCGGCGGATAGAAGATCCGGCCGGTCCCGCGGTCGGGAGACGCCGAGAAGGCGGTGGTCGAGCGGAGAGACGGCCGCGGAGGGGAGTGGGAACTCCAGCGGGCGGAGGAGGACGAGGCTAGGCGCGGATGGGGTTTTCCAGCGAAGGCGACGAGGGTGGTCCACGCGCAGAGGCGCGACTGGAGGACACGACGGCGGCGAAGGGGGTTCTCCGGCTGGGAAATCGCCACTGCGGTGGCGTTCGGCCGACGAGGGGCGCGCGCGCGCTTGGCCGGAGGCGCGGGGAAGCTAGGGTTCCGGTGGGGATGTGCGGAAACCAGCCTCGGCGGCTTGGGATCGTCGTCGACGGAGACTGGTGGCGCGGACGGCGGTCGCTGCGGCCACGGATGGGAGCGGGCGGAGCTTTCGGCAGGTGGGCGGCTGAGGATAGGTAAGGTTTTCCTCCTTCTCCTAATTCTGGTGGTGGCGGTACTGATGTCCGCCGAGGGAAGTGGTCGTCGGGTGATGGCGAGGTGGTTTGTGGAAGTGTCGGGATGACAACGATGGTGGTGGCGGCGTTGGTGTTGCGGAAGTGTCGTCGGGATGCTGACGAGGAGATGGTGCTGGAGGTGGTAGGGAAGGTATTTGGTGGTGGTTCCGGTGGTTGGCCGGGAGTTGTGGCCGACCGGGTTCGGTGATGGTGGTACGTGGCAGCGAAGATGGTGGCCGGGGGACGTGTCCGGTAGAGGGCGTGGGATGGTGGACGGAAAGCCAAGAGTCGAGGAGGCTAGGGTTAGGATTAGCTGTGTCGAGATCGTGTCCGACACGGTGGTGGTGGCGTGGAGGTGCGTCCGGAATTGTCGGACGAGATAAAATATATTGTATTTGTAGTGGGGAAAATTTTAGTGGATGGGAGGTACGGACACGGTACACAATGGGGTTGTGGATGGAAATTATGGAGGAGTACCTGCCTATATATAGGATGTGGGAATTCCCATTAGGATAAGGCTTGGGTTTGTTTAAACCATATTTAGATAATAGCTACACATAAATTAAATCTAAATTCAAATCCAAATCCAATCTAAATCCAAATTCAATTTAAATATAAATAGATTTTAGTTTGAAATCAAATGGGATAAATCGAATTACAATATTTACTTATTTAAATAACTCCATAAATTCAAATCAAGATTTAGATGCCAAAATAATTTTGAATTATATTTTCTAAAATACTAATAATATTAATTTTGAAAATTACATTAAAAATAAACTAATAAATAATTATTAATTATATATGTATGCATAAATACTATTTTCATAATTATGCCTTTCTAGTATGAAATATAAATATTATTTTATAAAAAAAATTTGGCTTTATAAATAAAGTAGCAACTTGAAATTTTGGAAGATAACAAAATAATTATTATATACATTATCTTGAAACTGTAAAAATAGAAAATAATATTTTAAAAAATATGTACGCTCGCACATAATCGCACTCGTCGAGCAATTTCGAAAATCAAAATGTCGCGCGTGACGTACAATACGTTTATGCGACGTACAATACAAAATTTTAAATCATTACCAAAATTAAAAAAATAATACAGTAGAAATTTAGGGGTTTTACAAGCCGTTACGCAGCTTTCGATGCTTTCGGTTCGCGACCACGTCACCCGGATTGACGGGACGCACGTCGTATCGGGAGATTTCTTGATTTTAAAAACAGATTTTTGTCAAACTTTGGAATTCGATTTCTCAACACGTCGTCGATGATTTCCAAATCCACAAAAAGGGTTGTAAAGTCCTACATGTTGTCTCTAACTGTGTTCAAGTAGAATTTTTATTCTGGCACTAGATCGATCGGAATCGATCTTCAAACTCGGATGATTGGACTGCTATTGGTCCTCTTTCGGGACAGAAATTTTACTGAACTTGGGTTCAATCTCTCGTCTAATACAGACGACTTCGATTTGAACTAAATGACAGATATCAAAGTTGGTTAGGTTGTGTGCGTACCGGAAGAATCGGTTCCCAAAATGGTCGAGCGAGCGCGACGGAATAACACCGCGAAGTCGGCGCCGCGGATGGTTGTCGCTGTGCTGTCCTGCTATTGGTTTGCCCCGCGCGCGCTGGTCGGTGGCGACCTGGCCGGCCGACGGTGGCCCTTAGCGGCGGCGCACCCGGGTAGGTCGCCAGGGTTGGCGCTAGGGTTTTGAGCTTTTTCGCGATCCTCTCGATCTCATACTCGACATATATTTTATATATAGATATATTATATATATATATATATATATATATATATATATATATAATATTTTATATATATATATATATATATATAATATATATATATAAGTAACCGCATATATACGAATTCCTCGTTCTCGGGTTACTTCTCATCCTCGGCTGCAGCAGAGGTTAACTCTCGGGCTAGGCCGAGAGCTATGTGTGGTTTGGGCCTTTCTCTCCAGGCTCGGGTGTATACGGTTAGGAACTGGGCTTGTGGGGGAAAAAATCAAACTAGTACTACATATCTAGCTTTAAGTAGTACAAAGAATCTCTCAAAATATATGAATATCAACCAACAACAGTCCATGTGGCCTTGAGTAACAGTGCCATGAAAGCTTTAGCTTGTACGTGAATTTGACCCATACTCTTGTTATCCCTTTTAACTTTGGCTACAGTACAACGTAGTAGATCTAAACATGAAATAATTAGCATAACTAACACGCATTAATCCTATTGGCGTATATTCCTAGTGCTATTTGTATGAATATGACCCTATATAATAATATATATGATAACAGAAATAATTATAGCCAAGAATAATAAAATAATATATTTAATAATAATCTCGATAAAATAATAAAAATAATAATATTAAAACTCAATAAAACAATAAGGGTGTATACGCCATTGTTTACAGTCCAATAATCTCAAGATGCACAAGGACCCATTTTATATCAATATCATTGAATATTAATTACTAATGATATTTATAATATTTAAATTACGAATATTTAGAAATAGTCATTAAATCATAAAAACGGAATATAACACACTCACCAAAATACATCAACACACATGTCATCGGACGTCCCGCATGATTACATGGCTTGGGCTCACTCCGGGTCCAGTCCGGACTAAAATGGTATAACAGGTTTTCCTAACTCAATAATATAAATAATGAATAATTAAACATTCGGTAAGGGTTTAGTCGTAACTTAGCTTGGTTTTCCTATTTAAGACATCGCTATGGCTCGGCCTTCCCTATCAGGGCTAACACACTAGTCAAAGTACGCCATTGCACTATCTGTGCCACGATTCCTAGTCGCCTTGTACTCCAAACTCCATCATGGCTAAGATCATCTACCGTAATAATTAACTAATTATTATTTTAAAATCTAAAAATCACCATTCAATTAAAATAAATAATAATAAAAAATATTTCGAATTTCTGGGAAGGGCAGCTACAGCTTCTCTCAAGGGCTATTTGTAACCCCTGATTCAGTAGCACATTATGTTCCTGCTGTCGGGTCTGCTGTTGCTGATGGGCTTCCACCTATCGCTGCTGAGTAGCCAAGAATCCTCGGATGACCTCCAGGAGTGCTGCAGCATCAGGTACTGGCGTCGCTGCCGGTACTGCTGGGGGTGCATGAGTTTCTAGAACTTGCGGTTCTACTGGCTCTGATATCACTTCTACTCGGATCTGATCAGGAGATTGCACTCCTTCCGGTTGCTGCCCCGTCGAGCCATGCTCTACTGGTTGTTCCTCCACGTTGGCCTCGCCAGCTACTGAGAAAGAAGCACCCTTATAGGGAAAGATACATGATATTAATTATCAGGACGAGGAAGATTCGAGGATGCAATTCAGGTGATCAATCAAGGTGAGGAAAAAGAAATCGAGACAAGAGATTCAAAGGGAACAAGTTTTGATTGAGGACTCCTATAATTGTAACACCCTACAAGTCAGAAAAGTCAGACATGCATGGGCCACCAATAAAACCTTGTCACGCCCAGTACCGAAATACGAAAATGGACTAGGCCAGCTACTCCATCTGAGGTATACAAACGTCATACGGCGATCGTGGCTGTCAAGAGACAAGGGGTGTGAGCTACATACGAGTCCTATGGTCATACAGAACATCTGTCTCAATCATTCAAAGCAAGAAAACATCAAATTAATGAACATATAAGATAAAGCAGTAAGGCGTCCCAGACGCTTCATAAAAATGATCATGGAGTTCTAGCTTTATAAGTTAGCTAGCCCAGAAAGTCATAGGTACAAAATTGTATACAGCTGCAGTCTGATTTAATTACAATTTGTGCAAAAGGCAAAATCTCTAGATCAGCCGGCAAACAGGTGCCGGTGGCTAAACGCCAGGACATGAGTAAAGATACAAGAGTGATGGAGAAGAAACCCACTCAAGTCCTCCGCCGGCTATGCTTCTAGTATGCACCATTGACGTCAGAGAAGAAGTTCGGATCCTCAGGCTCTGCTATGCGATCTGGCCACAACAAAACTAGAGGGGTCAGCCCCGAATAACAAGTACCACAAGGGAGCACAAAAGAGTGAGATAAAACCCAAGCATAAGTTAATAATAATAATAAGCTTCCGGTCGTAACCTCGGTCCACAGCCCGTCCTGGCACGCTAGACCAACCCAACAACCAACAAGAACATGGGTTGGACCACGCACCATGACAGTCCATGTCCCTCGGCTACTAACGGAAGGCTCAAGCACAGTCAAGTCATTTTCCAGGTGGCCATTCAATCCTGCGGCTTCCTATATTTGGCGAAGTTATCCCCGATATACTGATTAAAAGGAATCCTCAGATCGTGTCAACCCAGCAGGGCTATCCAAACCATAAGACATATAACATGTTGATTATGCACCAGTCCCCCGAAGGGCTACCGTGCTAAAACATTTAACAATAGCTCGTAGGAGTCGGATATAGCTATTCGCTATAGGTGAATGAAACCATATCCGTGGCGGCCAACCCGACATGTCAGGTCTGGGCCTGGGGTGGCTAGTATGGCACGATCTCGGGATTCCTCCCACCCAATGCATCTACCAAGTTTAGTTGCCTAGTTAAGCCCTAGGTTGTTCTCACAGATCAGTCGTGGTCACATGTTCACTCTTCTAGATCGTACATTGTACGAGTACCCCAAGAAGGAATCCGTACTCTCATGGAGTCATACGTATGTTCCCCCTTGTCACACCCCAGAACTAGAATACTGGGGAGCGGGGGCAGACATAGCCAGCTACGTATATTGAAATGGAAACCACTCGATATACGGTCACGGCTGTCTAGATATATGAGGGTTTACTACAAGCCAACAGTCTCTTATGGTCATAATCAAGCCTAATGTCTCAATCACAGCAAGTAAGTAAAGTCGCAAGATGTATGATCATTAAATATACAATAATAAGGCGTCCCAAATATTACATATTCAGCTGATCATGAAGCTAGTCGTTATAAAATGTTAGGACTAGCAAGAGTTTAGTCATACATGATCAACCCTAGGATTTGTTAATCATGTTTACAGTCCGTAGGCAGACAGTAAGTAAAAGTGCATCGAGCTAACAGGTGCTCGTCGGCTAAACGTCTCAAAGAATAGTTTTACAATAAAGTAGACAGGAAAAAAGGAAAACCCACTCTTGGCTCGGGTTCCGTCTAGTTGTCACCATTGGGCTGAAGCTTGGTAGATCCTCGGGAGCTGCTCCGAAATCTGGCCACACAAAACCAGCTGGGTCAACCCCAGAAAGAGCAAGTGCCACAAGGGGGCCACGAAATAAGAACAAAAGCCAGCAAATAGCACAAGAAAATCTAATATTAAAACTAGAATTTACGAAAACATGTCAGGATGATATACGACGAGATAACCATGGAACTATTCCGATAGCCAGGTTACAACCCGTAAACCAAACAAGGACCGGGTTGTAACCCTTCATCTGAACAGAACTTGGTTTCCCACCATTTATCGGCAAGATAATAATGTAAGAAATCAAGACAGGAAGTAATCCTGTACGGGATCAAGACGTGGCTAGATTGGTTATACCACACTCAATCAATCACGGCCAAGCAGATACTACGGCTTACTACTTTAACTAACTAGGGTTATCACAGGCCTAATTACTAACAAGATGCAGTGAGATTATTCCACAGCCACAAGCCCTGCAGACCATCCAGGTTACCCAGGTCGAAAATTAGGGGTTGAATTCTGGTGGGTACCTCGTCCAGAAAATGCATGTACCCTTAGGTGACTTAGAAGGTGCAACACATGACAGTGCGCTGGAAATGTGCCCTACTCGACGGCAGGCTACAGATCCCAAGAGCGCCCAGGTAACGGGATTTTATGTAGCTGTGTCATCTCTTCATGACTACTGTGTTATTCTAGTTATTAGCCTTAATCCATTTTGGTAGGTACCCCTGACCGTGGTACTCAGGAGTCCCATCCTAGACATGATGCAAGACAGGACAAGTGGATTTAACAAGCAAGCAAGAAAGAACCACCTACGGTGTCAAGGCAAGTCAAGTTAAATTATCAAGTCATGCTACAAGTCAGGAGTGCGTCGCCACGGGCCACTATCAAGTTATCAAGTCACAAGGATTAATTATAAGTTACAAGTTAGGTGTGCACCCCACTGGGTCACTAGCAAGGAGATCAGAGAATACCAGGATCAATTCACAGAAATCCCAAGAACCGTACTAGTCACAAACAATTACTTGAAAACCGTGTTAGGCCGTATCGGGTCAAGATAGTCGTGCTGTGTTGAACAGATCTCAGGAAAACCCAATTCACAAAAGAGAAACCACGTCGAGAAATAAAACCAATACTCCAAAAGCCAATGGGTTAAGCAAGGGGTCAGGAGGGTCGGGCGTACGCGCAAGAGTACGCACACAGGGGAGCAGCGTACACACAAAAGCACGCACGCAGGGGAAGCATACACGCAAAAGCACGCACGCAGAGGGAGCAAACACGCAAAAGCACGCACGCAGGGGCACATCGTACGCGAAAAGCACGCACGCAGGAGTGCAGCGTACGCGCAAAATCATGCACGCAGGAGAGCAGCATACGCAAAAAAGCACGCACGCAGGAGAGCAGCGTACGCACAAAAGCACGCACGCAGGAGAGCAGCGTATGCGCAAGTCTGCGTACGCAAGGCATACGCTTCCAACAGGAAGCGTACGCAAGAGACACGCTTCCAACAGGAGGCGTACCGAAGTCTGCGTACGCTGCGCTAAAGAGCGCGCGCAGCTCAGTGGCGTAAGCTAAAAAGCTCTGCACACTGCCCACTGTCTTCTCCAAACCAGCAAGAACTCCATGGTTAAACCCAAAGCTTCAAAAGTTCATAACTTGGTCAAAACAAGTCCAAATCCAACTTTTCAAAGGTCAAAATTGGGTAGAAGAAAATTTTCTACAACATGGAACCATCAAAACTTGAAAACAAGGAAGTTTGATAGATCAAAACTACCAAATCTGAAAATAACTAATCCCTAGATCTATAAAATTTAAAGCCTTAAAATGGAAAATGATAAGTTCTAATGTTGATCACCATGTCCTAATCTAGCTAATGGACAAATAAAATAGGGTTCTCATATGGTGGCAAGGTGCACTTGCCTATGGGTTGGTGTTGTGTAGAGGAAGAAGAAGAAGAAGAAAATTAATAGAGGTTTATGAGGAGAGAGAAGAAGTTGGTGGAGTTTTAAAGAGGGTGGGATATGGTGTGTTGAGGGTGGAGCATAGGCTAAGGTGTTCCAATACACATTAAACCAAACCAAACCAACCCAAACCAATTTAAAACCGAGCCATGTCAAAACCCAAAATACGAGAAATACCGAATTCCACAAGTTGAGAAAAATAAAAATACATGCCAAAAATCCAGATACGAGTATAAATACGAAATACGGGAAATACGAAAAATGAGGGTGACAACTCTACCCACCTTAAAAGAATTTCGTTCTCGAAATTTAATCAAGGAGCTAGAGATTGCCACGACAAGTTACGCTAAGCACAGGCAAGTTACACTAAGCAGTTCAATCATACAATACAAGCAAGGAAGGGAAAACGTAAGGCATAAGAAAGACATTATACCTCACGAGTCAAACAGGTAGGGAAATCGCGATCGGATGTCGTCCTCACGCTCCCACGTTGACTCACCTAGAGAGTGATGACCCCAAGCAACAACGACTAATTTAATAGTCTTGTTCTTGAGTATTTTTTCTCTCCGGTCCAAAATAGACACGGGCCTCTCCTCATACGAAAGGTTGGTACCAACAACCAATTCCGAATGGTCTAGGATGTGGCTCGGGTCTGGAATATACCGTCGTAATTGGGACACATGGAATCATCATGTACCTCACTTAGCGACGGCGGAAGAGCGAGACGATAGGATACATCTCCTACTCGCTTTAGAATATTGAACGGCCCTATATACCTAGGACTAAGCTTTCCCCGCACGCCAAAGCGAATGGCGCCGCGGTTAGGCGAGATCCTAAGGAATACATGGTCGCCGACAGCAAATTCTAAGGGACGCCGATGAGCATCGGCCCAATGGCGCTGGCGGTCCTGGGCAACTCGGAGGTGATCTCTGACCTTCCTGACCACTTCAACCGTCTGGGAAATAAATTCGGGTCCGAGCATCTGCCTCTCCCCGACATCGTCCCATGCTAGCGGGGATCTGCACTTCCTGCCATAAAGAGCCTCGAAGGGTGCCATCTGGATACTGGCCTGATAACTGTTGTTGTACGAGAATTCTACTAGGTGCAGATGATTCTTCCATGAACCACCGAAGTCAAGGGTACAAGATCTCAACATATCTTCAAGAGTCTGGATTGTGTGCTCTAATTGACCATCCGTCTGCGGGTGATAAGCTGAGCTGAATTGAAGGCGAGTCCCCAAACTCTTCTGCAAGCTGCGCCAAAAGTGTGATGTGAATCTTGAATCCCTGTCCGAGGTGATGCTGACTGGCACACCGTGAAGACTGACGATCTGCCTGAGATACATCTCTGCTAGCTGTGCCGTCGACTGTCCAACTCTGAATGGAAGAAAGTGTGCCACCTTGGTAAGCCTGTCCACAATTACCCAAATAGCATCTCTGCCGGCTAGAGATCTAGGCAATCCGATCACGAAATCCATGGTTATATGTTCCCATTTCCATTCTGGGATCGGTAAGGGTTGAAGAAGTCCAGCGGGCCTCTGATGTTCAGCTTTAACCTGTTGGCAAACCAAACACCGAGAGGCAAACTGGGCTATCTCCCTCTTCATGCCATTCCACCAGAAATGCTGACGAATATCACGGTACATCTTCGTACCACCCGGATAAATAGAATATTATGAACTGTGGGCTTCTGCCATGACTTTCTGTCTGATATCCACTGGATACACAAAGACGAGTGTCGTACCGAAGTGTACCGTCTTCATGGATACATAACTGGCCTTCTTCCTGCTTCACACTCTGCTCTGAGTCGCTGGATCTTGGAATCTGTTGACTGCGCCATCCGGATTCTCTCAACTATGCTGGACTGAACCTGTAGACTGGCCATCAATGCCACGCTGGTTGGAAGAACCACTTCAATTCCCATCTTCTAAAGATCTGCCAATAATTCTGGTTGCGCCGTCAGGAAATAAACTCCGGCTCTCCTGCTCAATGCATCTGCTACAACGTTGGCCTTCCCGGGATGATACTGCAAATCTACATCATAATCCACCAGTAGCTCGAGCCATCTTCTCTGCCGCATATTAAGGTCCTTCTGGGTGAAAACATACTTCAGGCTCTTATGATCAGTAAAGATCTCCACTCTATCTCCGTATAAGTAGTGTCTCCACAACTTCAAAGCAAACACTACCGTCGCCAATTCCAAGTCGTGGGTCGGATAATTCTTCTCATGATCACGAAGTTGACGTGACGCATAAGATATTACCTTTCCATGCTGCATCAAGACACACCCCAATCCTCTGCCTGAAGCGTCGCAATAAACTGTGAATCCTCCGGTCCCATCTGGAAGGGTGAGAATGGGAGCCGTTATCAAACCTCGCTTCAACTTCTTAAATGATTCCTGGCACTCTGCTGTCCAAACAAACGGCATCCTTGCGGGTCACTGGGTCATCGGCGCTGAAATCCTTGTGAAATCTGAAACGAACCGCCGGTAGTAGCCGGCCAATCCAAGGAAGCTGCGAACCTCTGCCACTGAGCTGGGTACCGGCCATGACTCGATAGCCACAATCTTCTGGGATCCACTTCCACTCCTCCTCGGGTAATGATGTGACCCAAGTATGAAA
Source organism: Iris pallida (assembly GCA_029216955.1). Lineage (NCBI taxonomy): Eukaryota > Viridiplantae > Streptophyta > Magnoliopsida > Asparagales > Iridaceae > Iris > Iris pallida. The sequence goes on along the minus strand of JANAVB010003599.1, from coordinate 1,254,779 downwards.
TACGATCGAGCCAGAACTCGCATTTACTGAACTTGGCGTACAACTGATGCTCCCTAAGCGTCTAGAGGACGACTCTGAGATGCTGCTCATGCACTGTTTCACTCTTGCTGTAGACCAGGATGTCATCTAGGAACATAATCACAAATTGATCCAAGTAAGGCATGAAAATGCGATTCATGAGGTCCATGAATACGGCCGGCACATTGGTCGCTCCAAAGGGCATAACAAGGAACTCTCAATCTCCATACCTCGATCTAAACGCTGTCTTCGGGATGTCCTGCTCTCTGACTCTGATCTGGTGGTATTCCGACCGCAAGTCGATCTTCGAGAACACTGAAGCCCCTCTGAGTTGATCGAACAAGTCATCTATCCTCGGAAGAGGGTATCTGTTCTTGATTGTCACCGAATTCAAGGTACGATAATCAATACATAGCCTGGACGTACCATCCTTCTTTTCACAAGAAGCATCGGGGCTCCCCAAGGCGATCCACTTGCACGAATGAATCCCTTGGTCCTGAGTTCTTCAATCATCTTGTACAAGATTTCCAACTCTGAAGGCGCCATCCTGTAGACTCGCTCTGATACTGGTGCTGCTGAACTGGTGCTGGGGCCGGTCCTCTCACCGAAGAGCTAGAAGGGTTGGATGCAGATGAACCACCTATTCGGGCAAGCCCCAATCCTATGATCTGCTGCTCCACAAGCCAGGCACAATCCCTGCGCCCTGCGACAGTCTGCCACCACATGCCCTGGCTTCCCGCAATGAGAAATATCCCATCGCAGAAGTCTGCTTCTGCTTCTGCTGCTGCGGGTACGTCGGGGTCGAATGCTGAACCGACGTTACTGAGTCCGCCCCCTCGGAGTTCCAATGGTCAATTCCCTAGCTGCCGGGGTTGGAGCTGATGATTGGTGCTGACTGGGACCGCTTCCTACCTCCGGTCCTATCCACGATCCTCTGGGAGGTATACTCATGCCTCCTAGCTGCTCTCAAGACTGCATCGAACGTCTGGTGCTCGAACTGTTCCACTGCCAACAAGATCTCCAAATGCAGCCCCTGCTGGAACTGCGGCTCTATCGAGCTCGGTTGCCACCAAGGTGGGGGCAAACCTACTCAGCCTAGAAAACTCGGTCGCATAACCATCGACCGTCCTACCTCCTTGCTTCAAGTTGGTAAATCTGGTCTGCAGGTCGTACCGAGCCACAGCATCAAAGTACTTCGTCTGGAATCTTTCTCTAAACACTGCCCAAGCAATGGGTGCCACTAATCCCATGGCTTGCGCCGCCCACCAACTGCGAGCCAAGTCCAACAACTGCAGGCGTACCACCGCCACCTTCTCATCCTCAGGTGTCCTAGCTGCTTCCAGAATCACCTCGGTATCCTGAAGCCATGCATCCGCGGCAATCGCATCCTCGCTGCCGTCGAAAAAAGGAGGGTTCAATCGCTTGAAGCTGTTTGCCGCTGGTTCCCTGGATGTCCGCTCGAGTCAAAGCATCTTGAACTGTCTGGTGCAGGGCGTCACTTCGACGATCCTGGGAAGCTATCAAGGTTCTGATAAGGCCTACTAAGGTACCATCATCTGGCTTTACGGGCTGGACGGGCCGAACTGGTGACTCTCTTCTAGTAGGCACAACTCTGGAGGCTACCCCGGAATGCTGGGCTGATCTCCGGGTTGCTGCTGTTCCACGGGAAGTGCTCCACTCGTTGATCGGTAGGATAAGGTACAGTGTCGCTGAAGAAGAAGACACAGGGAACAATAAGGAAAGGACCAGGACAGATCAATGATATAAGCACAGAATCAGGGCAAGAATCCAGGAATTCAGAGGATACGAACAGAGATCAAGGACGAGTACTGATTGAGACATCTATCTGATAAACCCCCACATATTTTGATTTACAAGACCTGCATGGGCCACCACTTAAACCATGTCACGCCCAGAACCAGAATACTGGAGAGCGGGGGCAGACATAGCCAGCTACGTATATTGAAATGGAAACCACCCCGATATACGGTCACGGCTGTCTACATATATGAGGGTTTACTACAAGCCAACAGTCTCTTATGGTCATAATCAAGCCTAATGTCTCAATCACAGCAAGTAAGTAAAGTCGCAAGATGTATGATCATTAAATATACAATAATAAGGCGTCCCAAATATTACATATTCAGCTGATCATGAAGCTAGTCGTTACAAAATGTTAGGAATAGCGAGAGTTTAGTCATACATGATCAACCCTAGGATTTGTTAATCATGTTTACAGCCCGTAGGCAGACAGTAAGTAAAAGTGCATCGAGCTAACAGGTGCTCGTCGGCTAAACGTCTCAAAAGAATAGTTTATAATAAAGTGGGCAGGGCAAAAAGGAAACCCACTTTGGCCCGGGTTCCGTCTA